>JAVYIG010006603.1:0-115054 GCA_035222895.1 Strongylocentrotus droebachiensis
CAAATTTAAGTCCAAAATAATAATTGTGAATTAGTAAAATATGATATCAGTCGTTTGAAATCACTTAAAAGATTTCAGATCTTGATAATCATTTTTTTATGAATCTAATGTTAAAAGGTAATTTCATCACGATCCTAATCCTACCGGTATGTATTTTTCCTTACCGGAGATCATAAAGTAAATGCGATTTGGTCAACTTTATCAATCATACTCATAAATATAATTGCCTTTTTTGTTGTTGAATTTTCCAAAAAATAAGATATAATATTTGAGACATTATTTTAGATTATAAATATATTATAATTGTAGTACTATTATAATTGTAATACTAATATAATTGTAATACTAAGAGAGTAATAAAATAAAAATCTCTATTCATTGTGAACCGATTCATACATTTTCAAATTGGTTGGCGTGGGAGCTTGATCAGAGGGTCCCTCTTCTTTGAAAGACGCTCCGCCGCCCCTGCTTAGGATTATAGCTATTTGGCAGCTATTTAGACATTATGCTCCTTACAACTGATTAAATAATGCCAAACTTTCAACGAAGTTGGTCATGGCGCCAGATCTATTTATTTTGGATAATCGAACAAAAAATTCCTCGACAAAAATTGTGTGGGTCTCTTTCAGGGCCAAAAACCTTTTTGTTAAAGACTTTGATGGTCTCAGTAACTCTAAGTGCTGAGATGTTATGAAAATGTGGGATTGACTAAACCGGGGCATGCATACCGACATGCAGACACTCAGCATATGACATTGAAGCGGCAAATATCTCAATCAGAGTAACTGACAGGGTAGAGTTTGTCCAATCTAGTTTAGTAAGGTACAAAATGACAAATACTGCCTCGTTGGGCGAGCACAAAATAAAGAATATACGCCATGTTGTGACCAAATAAAACCAAGTTTGCTAAACTATGTGCATAGATTGCCAATGATCTCAGTACTGTTAGGACGCCATCTTCCTTTAAAATTGTTATAGTATCGAAGTTTAGAAACTTCGCACCACATAAATGTAATTGATATGCTATATTCTCTCTCTATCACGGTTTTTTCTCCTCGCTTGTTCATGTAGTTGTGATCCGCTTTAACAGAATATTTAATTTATATCCCTTTTTTCATAGCAGCTTATCATATTCTCTCCGTGCATGCAGCCTCCACGATTTTAATATCGCATTCGATCAACCTCGACCCGCGGCCTTTGTGAAAATAAGAGCTTTTCTTCAAAAGGCATCCGTTAAAGCAATTTATTACTACATGTATGAATAAAATAATTTATGATCCTCGTAACTTAATACGCGGGCTCGCAAAATAAATAACTGCAAAACTGAGTCGGGCAAGGAAATTCAATTATTCAACTTGTCTAATTTGTCAGATAAAGGGTCAGAAGCTGCTGAATGTAGAATGTTTTGGAACCGAACTCATCACATATGGCAGCTTAGAGAAACATTATACCTGAATATATGAATGATTTGAAGACGATAGGGCAGATTATGTCCGTTTTGATATATATTTTGTTTCTTCTTCAATCATCCGTGTCCTCCCGCCTTATACATCATTCAACACAGATCGCACGACCCCGAAAATACTCCCGTTGCTATAGATTAAGAATTAAAGGACCGTCTCTGTTTTAGCGTTGGGGGTGTGTTATTTTCTAAGCTGATTGCATGGGCGCGCGACACGAAAACCTGTCCAGCTAGGCAGTGGACTAGCTAGAATACGAGGTGACAGATGCCCGTGTATTGGCGTAAATATATTCAAGTGAATGATATACTAACACCAAAACAACAACAACAACATTGCTTGATACATCCAACATTCTCCTGAGATGCAGCCTGCACCGTTCGCACTCTCCTCTTTGTCATCTCCTTTTATTTTTCTCTCGGTCCATCGTCCATGATCCTCTCTCCTTCCATTCACCATCTTCCCACGTGTTCATTGGAGATCAACATCAGGGCCGAAAATAGACAACATTGCATGTGTTTCATTGTATAGCCTTCACTTTTAATACAAAAATAGTACAAAGGTGGGTAAAAAAGTATAGTTTCAGCTTATGAATCTAACGCTACTCTTAATACCTTAACACTATGTGTATGTACATGTACACATCACCTGAAAAGAGTAACTTTTGTATACCTAGAGCGTAACCTCAACCTCCTTTTTTTTACCTGGTATTTTATATTTCAACGCTCCGTCTATATGCGAGTACGTTTACAATATTCACTTAGAATGTACTCAACGTGTAACATATCTTTGTATAAGTAATATATAAGTACCATCTGGTTCTTATCAAAGTCAGTTTGTAGTCGAAGACAGAGAGCACGGACATTACCATCAGACTAATACTGATGACACTAATAGCCCTGTACCTATTTCTTTGTTTGTCGGGGGAGGGGGTGTTAGTTTGGAAGACACCTGTAAAGTTAGCCGAATAAAAGTCCTCTGAAAAGGACTGCTCTTCAAATGCCCTTCAAAATCGAAATATGATGAGATTCAGTTTGGATCAAATATTCATGTAGTCATGTAGTCCAATGTGTGCAAACTTCAGCAGGATTCTGTCAGTTTATTATCAGTTATCATTTTGACAATGCCAAACCCTTAGAGTATAATATACATCAATTCCTTCATAATAATAATAATAATGATAGCTAGTTCCTATAAATCGCTATTCAGGACCGAAGGTCCTCTCAAAGCACTTTACACACATATATATTATTAGTACATGATCAACCTTTTCAAGCTGCTTCTATACAGTATTTTAAAAAGGTACGTGCAATTATGTGACCAGTACTTCACTTTCAACTAATTTATATGGACCTACAATAACAATATCGCAATTAATGGTCATGTTATCATTGCTGTTTCCTTTCAGGCAACAAACAAGTTGATTTAGAGAAACAAATATCAAATGAAGTTAGAGATATTAAATTCACAACAAATGGTGTGTGCATTCGAAACCTCACAATTTTGCACATTATATGCTTGTTAAAAATATTTTTAAAATACCATTGTATTTGTTGTCATCTCGAAAATACCATGATGTGTTCAAATTCATTGCAGGTTAATGATGTAGTGGAGACCATGTGCCATTCAGACCATCGATATCTCATTCAGACTGAATGGCGGCCACGTATGATAAAAGGATATAAGCTATATCATAACACACATATTCAATAACATTATATATTACATGTTTCATGTGTAGGAATAGCATATAAAATATACATGAACATATTACTTGGCAGTGTGAACGACTCAGGAATGAGGATGATTGCAAGAGCTCCAGCAATACCATCCCCATGTGCAGTTAGTAGTAATACATGAATATAATTTCCTTAAAATGTCCTTACATATATTCATTGATTAATATAATAGGTTTTATCATGATAAAATGTCCGTTTACACTGAATCAGAACATTCTTACAGTTACATGTTGAAAAACTGGAATACATCACACATATTTATATAGTTGCATAGATTAAAGGTAGTATCAGTGATAGACAAAACAGACTATAATTTCAGCACACACGCTCTTGAAAGCCTTACGTGTATGTACAGGAGTATCCAAGGAAATAAAATGAAATGTAGTTATTTACAAAATGAAAGATTCTTGACACAATCATCTCTGAAGCAATTCACACAAGTATTAATAACAGATATTGGTGCATTTTTGTTTCATAATGAACACCCAAAATAAATAAAAATGCATATATTTCATTGTTTAACGTTATTGACTTCATTGATATTAGGACACAGGTTACAGTCTACACACAAAAAAAATACTCTGGGGATATCTCTGATTGTGGTTATATGTACATGAAAAAAGATATCGTTATGAAATAATTCAAAATAACTCTCAAGCTTCTTCTTGCATTTGTTTACATCTGAAAACTATTCATTATATCTGCACACATTACATCTTCGATTATTTCAGTACCTTCTTTTAATGTATGATAGTCATCATGTTCGTACGTAAGTGGGCAATTTCGTCATATTGCTCTAGATAACTTTTGAATTTCAGTTCTTTAATTTGCATATCTGTATTTTGCTAACATTTGAAATATAATTTACATTGCTCCTTTCATCACAATTCTGTGGTTCACACATTGTAATGTAAACTTTGTATTTCTTTCGAATCTTTGTGATTAGATCATAGCAATGATTATAAATGTATCAGATATTAAAGAGAGCATGTATATTTCTTTTCATTTAATCTAATTTCTAATTTATTTTTCAAACCATGACAAAAACATTGAATAAATATTACCGTCTGTATATACATCTGATGCTATAAAAATGTACAAAGTTGCATTAAATCATAGATGCATATAAATTTTGATCAAATGATTATGGACTGGTAAATATTATTGTGCTGTACTAAGAAAACGGTTTGCGATGTATACCTAAAAAGGCCAAAAGAGGCCACTCTGTTGACGAACACAACAGGTTAGCTGTGAACTTCATAATCAAAAAGTCGCAAGAAATACAGTATTCTATGCAAAAGTAGCAATCACAAATGGATTTGCACTTGCATGTACCTGTGAAGATACCATTACATAGGGAATTAAACATGATTTTACTTTTATCTATACTATGAATGCAAACTTACGTCTTTTTTTTCTAAGGCACATTGAATTCTAGTACTTAAATCCAAAAGTAAGACCACAAAGACTTTCAGAAAAGGCAATTTCATTAGTTTTGTCATCATCACCTATTAAAATGTGTCATCATTGCAATTACATATAACATAATCTAAACAAGGTTTTTATGGGCAATAGAAGCGACGTTGAAATTGCTCGTGAATTAATTTCTCCAAAATCTTTTTGTTCATGTTTTAGGTACTAAAAATTTAATTATTTCATTTTAGATCCGGCTTACGTATAGAATCATGCATGACGCTTTTAAAGCCAATGCAATCACTGATGACTTCACTTCAAAGTGCAGCAATTCATATATCATATCCATATTTCAGAAGAAAAAAATGTTTACAAACGCTGTGTTGACAATCTTTTCCATCAATGAATAGAATATTACATACTTTAAAAAGTTTATCCCACAAAAAATACCGTTAATAGCAATAGGATTAGTGAACCTTGGATTCATGTTATCAAATATTGCACAGGCTCGAAAAGATATGCAGAACATTCAGTAAACTCATATTACATATACAGGTACAAACAAAAATTGCACTTTAAACAATGGCACTTAAATATATTTAAAAGTTCGATGTGCTATCCTAGAAGTGTTACTATGTACATCAAGGCGAGAATATACATATGAAAATGTATAATGAGACTGTTTTTGTCTGAACATACTGCAAACCCGTTTGTGATAATCAAAAGTTTAGAATGAACTGCCTAATCTGTATAGAAGCTTTATTGGACCATAATTGATATGACATGGTAAAACACATTTTCAATGTCCATTTTCCATAGAGTCTTAGTCGAATGGTTTGAACACTTAACTCAAGATGCCAGGGTCTTAGGTTCGATATAACCCTGGCACATACGTGTTTCCGAAGCAATGCATTCTATCTATATTGCCTCTCTCCACCCAGGTGTTAAATGGGTACCGAGTAGGATGCAAACAAAATCATCCTAGTTGCATAATGGCGCCCGCCTTGCATAATGGTCCATAGGGAGTGGAGAATGTTCACACACTGTGTATGGGCAAGCCTGAATCTGATGTCAGGGTTAATAATATGCAGAGCTGCCAACCTTGTGCGACCAAAAAAAGGAATCATGATGGCAAAAAAAGGAATTTCAAGCAAAAAAAAGGAATTCATTAAAACAAAACTTACAACCACGCGCGACACAATTCCAATGCTTCTTTTTGAGAATACTTTTCTCTTCAAGTATGTTTCAACCTTAGTTTTCTATTGAATTTGTGATCAAAATAACATATTAGGGCAGTTGTTTGACGTGCGGTATGTAAAAAAAAAAAATTAAGAAAAAAAAACGTATTTTCTGAAAAAAAAACGTAATTGGGATTAAAAAACGGAATAATTCCGGGAAAAACGGAATGGTTGGCAGCTATGGATATGTATATCAAGCTGTTAGAGATCGTAGAGGTATCATATTCGATATCAAATCAGACACAGTATTTGTTATTAAGAGAGTTGGTACATTGCATTCATACAAATAGAGAAAGGTGAATTTCAAATGGATTTTCTTGCACAATCATCATAAATCATTTCAAAATTGTCTGTCGTTGGAAGGTACTTTCAATAATTGCCATGTTCAGATTATATGAATAGTCCTAAACTGAAGTGGGACTATCAACAAACAAATGTGTTTGTAATTGCTAAAAAATAATGTGAGCATAGTTATGTTCCTGAGGCTGATATTTTAAAATAGAGAAGTGATATTGGCTGCCTCTACTTTCGGGGAATATGAATATTGACAATTAATATTGCCTTTGAAAATCATATCGCCCTCATCTTACGACTCAGGGCAATATATTTTGATGTCCTCCATCAAGACCATACCAAAATGGGGAACTTTGATTAAGCTACACAACCACTATACTCTCATATCTATATAAATGTATATATACATACAAATATAAATATATATCTCATTGGGATAATGTAGACCTAAATAGAGAACTATACAATTCACATCTCATGAAGTACCAAAAAACTCATCTGCGAGACGAATTTCATCAGTCTCCTTTAGAACACCCGTCAGAGCTTCACACTTCTTGGCCTTGGTTTGCTCCTTTCTCCAGTCTCGGAGCATTGACAGTGTACCCATGTATGATACATCTGGATTCGTCATGTTTGTGTTGTCATAACGTTTGATATCTTCTGGCTAAAAGCCGAGAGCCTTCCCTAGATTATCTATCTCATCAAGCCTTGTAACCTTTCGAGGAACAGTGTTTAGCCTATCGTTAAAGTCTTCTGTCTACCTGAAATGTTCCTTAAATAAATCATATTAAAAAAACAGATATGTTAGTATGTTTCTAATTGCATGTCCTGACAACAGGTGGGGAGGGGGGGGGGGTGCAGCCAAACATTCTAGCCAATGGATACATGTATATATAAACCAAAATTTGCTATCACTTGCCTGGACCCTAATTTGCCTGGACGGGTATAGTACGACGGACATTCTGTTTCCCCGTCGCCTAATAATTTGAAATGTTATGGTTTTGATTTTGATATGATATCATCATATTATATGTCTTTTTAAACCAAATTAAATAAATTAATAAATAAATGCACCATGAGTAACAGTGATATTAATTCTTTGTTTAAATGTGAGCGAGCCTCTACTACGTTTCAATTCACAGCATACAAGCAGCGTTGAATCATATATATTGGACTTTAATTATAAGAAACGTGAGCCCGGTTTTCCCTTCAGTTCATTTACTGAATTTGTTTGTGTCTTCAAATATACACTTACATTGCAACTAAGCAACAAATATTGAAGGAAATTAAATCCACTCTTTTTGATGCAGTTCTTGTTGCAATTTGATTATCATTTACCTTGCAATAATAGAAAAAAGCAAATGTGTTAGGGGAAAACTGCACCCTTGCCCCTTCTCCTCCAAAGGCATTAGTGATTTTAGGTTTATACCAGCACATATTTGAATATACCAACCATGCTGACAGTATTAAAGGTGAAAGAAATGATCATAACTTACTCTAGAGTCCCACCAGTGGCTCTGCTCCCTCACCTATAATCCACAAATAGTGTATGAAATATTTAGAAAAAGGTAAACTAAAGGGGAAGTCCTCTCTCATATTAAGTTGGTTTTAACAAAGGAAGTAAAACGGTCGGAAAATGTCAGTGAAAATTTGAGCAAATTCCGATTAAAAAAAAGAAAGTTATGTATGTATTAGTTGCGATCAATCAAACCCTAACTGGCATCTCGGTGACAACACCGACATGTTCTAGGACAATTACCCCCTGGAAAATAACCCTTGGCCAATTAATAGCTGGAAAATTACCCTCCCCCCAAACAAAATAAGAAATATTGCTTTTATTAAAACCAACTTATATCAGGGTAGGGTTTCCCTGTCATGAATAGAGAGGAGGTGGGGTAATTTTTGGTTGGGAGGTCATTGTCCTCGGGGGGGGGGGGGGGGGGGGGGTTGTCCTTGGTGGTACTTTTTCAGGGGGTTATTGTCCTTGGGAAAATTTTACCAGGGGGTAATTTTTCCATGATTGTCCTCGGTAATTGTCTTGATAAGCTGTGACATATCCTGCAAGGTCCCTTCCCATTTGATCTGTATTTTTAAAAGAATTAAACCAATCATAATAAGACAAAACAGCTGCTATGTTCCATGAAAGCATTTGTTTCCTAATTGCCCATATTGCCACCACATTGTACTCCCGACTGCAGTGCTGGGCTTGATAGCGACAAATCGCCTAGTCCAGAATGTGACCTATTTAATTTTGATCTCCACCACACCAGCAATGCGACCTCCCCCAACTTACTTGCTGCCAGCCGAAGATGGCGTGATCTTCGAATTAGAATGCCCGGTTGGCGTCTTATTTTTTCGTACTATTGCGAGTCCAGATTGAGCTCGCGAAGGAAACCTGCGCATGCGCACTCGCGAAGGAAAACAGATTATGTGAGGAATAGAAAGTCTTGACTATGATTACCTGGTGTGCCGCCAGTAGAGAACGGGATGAATGCAGGTGTACCCACTAGTGTTTCTTCGCCTGAAGGGACAGGAATTCCAAACCTCTCTAATTCTAGAGAGTTAAAGAAAGAATAGTTGAACAGGTTTAAGAACAAAATACAGATTTTTCTTAAGCAGAGAAGATAACTATATACGGGAAATGACACAAAGAGATTAAGACTATGTGGGTCCGATTACATTTTAAATGCGAAATTTGTCAACTCTAAACGGACAAGTGGGTATATCCTCTCCCGGCCTAGTCAATATGTCCCCTCTATGTTAACCGTCTAGCACAGCGTTTTTCAACCGGGGCGCTGCGATACCCTGCGGTGCTACAAAATGATTTTTTGTTTTTTATTAAAGGTGTATTTTGGAATAACGTCAACATGAAAGCAAAGTATTAAAAACCGTAAGATCCCCAAATATTTATCACTTTGGATATTTTGATGAGGAAATAACATCAGAGATAGTAAAATGTCGTTTTCCTTCATGAATATCCCTATTATGATATTAAGATATTCGGGTACCTCGATTCCCCAATATCATCACGATTCAGGCATTATGGCGCCCGAATATAACCTTATCTATTGAATTTTATTTATCTTAATGAAATTTATACCACAACAAAGTGCCCCCAAAGCCTCCTCCGCTTCACTTCTTGCAAAATCTATGAAACAGGATGATTCCTAGCGACCACAGGACTGAATATATTATTACATTGTATCTGGTGTGTACAAAATATAATCTTTGCCATATAATAAAATTGCCATCGTTTGCTCGCTCGCTGGCAATATTTGGGATCCGGATTGTAAGTTCTTTGGCAAGACGTTCTCATGGCCCTCACTCAAAATGTGTTCTTACGTCTCTGTGTAAGAGGAATAGAAAACAACTACTTGTTAATGACTTTGGATTGGGGTGACGCAAAACTTGTTAACCCTTAAAAGGATACAGTGACTAACTAAAAGGTAGGGAAAATGTTATCTAATTAGTAGACTAAGGACTGGTGACCCACAATGACTGAACCCACGCCACACCACGTATTGTCATCGTACTCAAATTAATAAAATCATGCTATCAGTGAATTGAAATTTGAAAGAAAATTATTATCAATCGGTAAAGGGACGCGCGATAGCTCA
Organism: Strongylocentrotus droebachiensis; assembly: GCA_035222895.1. Classification (NCBI taxonomy): domain Eukaryota; kingdom Metazoa; phylum Echinodermata; class Echinoidea; order Camarodonta; family Strongylocentrotidae; genus Strongylocentrotus; species Strongylocentrotus droebachiensis. Next base: position 9,762 of record JAVYIG010006603.1, read on the forward strand.
GTTTGTAAAGCATTGGTCTCGTAATCCGAATACCCGGGTTCGAAACCAAGGCGATGCGCTATAGTGCCCTTTGGTACGGCATTTATCCTTATTACCTGGACCCTCGGAGAAGACTTAACGCCGTCGGTCCCCTGGTTGCATGCTTACTATGCTTTCTTAGCTGTCAGGTAAAATAACCGCCACTAGATTTTATTCTTCAGCTGTTTTTCTCACTTTTCAGCATCGTTTCACTAAAAGCAGCTGGATATATTATAGTTTGTCTATAGTTTGTCAACAACTTTAAACTTTTGATTGGGCAAATAATTATTCATACTCTTATTGTAAAGGAACTTTTTTTAAACATAATTTTGTTTGCAAGTCAAAATTTAATTACTTTTCTCCCATGTTTAGGATCTATTTATCTCTAACTAACACACATTTTTCAAATTTTGCACTTTGGTGATTCTTGTCAGAAAAATGTATGCAGGATAATGACTCTCTCTACTCTATTTCAAATTATGTTTAGGAAAATAATTTTGCAAATTGGTGTTGCCCCTGTTTCCCTTTATATAATACTTTACCGTGATTCTACATCAAAGCCTCCAAATACGCATTATGCATGCAAATACTTGAAGCACGAAATTGAAGAGGAAAATACCTTATTGATAATAATTATAAAAAAAAAAATTGTTTAGCGTTCAATACGAAATACCATCTCTAAGCGCTTTACAATATATTATTACTCCGGTCATCGGATTCATTCACGCACAATTACCCAGTTTCATAACTCATATTGGAGGCTGAATGTTGATTTGGGTTTTTTTCCTCAAGAGTTCTGTCACATCTTGGCTAGTGTGTTGAATATTGATGATATTTGAAATGCATGATGGGCTTTGTTTTTTAGCTCACTAATTTTGGATCAACACTATGTGGTTTTCCGTTGTAAATTAACATACTAAAGAATAATCTACGAACCTGCTTCGATGACATCAGCACAGTCCTTCATTTCATTCTTTAGAAATCTCTTCCTCAGATTCAGAGCACTTTTACTCTTCCGTCCATTTGTCATAACAAACTTGGACAAAAGAGTATTGAATGCGCTCTGTGGATTCAGGGCAACATTGGCCCCCGTCGCTGCGGCAGCGCCATCGGCTGTGCTAAATCCAAGGTATACGCTGAAGTTCATTGCGGGGACATTCACAAGATTAATCTGCTTTGACAATCTCAGCAAAAATATGTCAGTCAAAATCTCCTTCATCATAAGTTGCGAAGTGCTCACGCTATAAAAGAAATATATATAATTAAAGAAAAATTTTTTTAGAAAAACACAATGACCTTTAATAGTTAACACATTAATGGATATGTTTTCATTATAACATAATTTGTTTTTAGAACAAGAAGGGTGTGCGCTAATATACTTAAACACAGAGTGAAAACACCATAGGTGCCGGAAGTGGGGGGGGGGGGCAGTGGGGGTGCAAAACACATCCCCCCCCCCCCAAAAAAAAAAAAAAGTGGCCTCCCCCCTCCGAAAAACAAAAACAAAACAGTAAAGGAGAAAATATGGTTTGTATTCTTGACCCAAAAGAACATAACAATAATAAAAACCTGAATCAAATCACATACAATATTCCATTCAAAGAAAAGGAAAGTTAACAACAATTACATTTCCTAAACATTCCGCATGCCACCTAGGCCTATATTTATCAATGGAGGTTTTTAAAATGGCGATACGCGCATATCATGGAAACATTGTGAGAGGATGGGAAATCGTGTGTGTGTTTGTTATAGGGGTGAGGAGACAGGGGTAAGCCCTTGAACGCTGGCGTACTGATGGAGGGGGGGGGGGAGGGGCGGTTATTTCGTATTCGATACCAGTGATTTACAAATGTTGCTGAAATGACATAATTTTACGGGTTTTTTTTCTCAATTTTTGTGTAAGTCATACCTTTGTATGCGTTTGTTGAAAAATTAGAAACTCCCAACGTAACAGTCGGGCGAAAAAAAATGCTTATTTAGAAGCTTTATGTCAGGGCCTGCAGAACGACTGGGCTCGGGGGCTCGAGCCCCCCTCACTTTTTGAAAAAGTATGTTACAGATAAAAAGTAAAGAAAGAGAGAGAGAAAAAATAAGTGACCTGCCAATGTCAAATGAGGTATCAAAATCTGACCATAATTAAATGCCTAAAACATTTCGAGCTTCCGGGGGCTCTACCCCCCTGGACCCCACCAACGACCCTAAGGCAGGCCCCTGGATGCTCATCTGACCGTAGTTAAATATCTAAAACCCTTGAGCTTCAGGGGGCTATGCCCCCTGGACCACATCAATGGCCTTAAAGAGGGCCCCTGGATGCTCATCTAACCGTAATTAAATACCTAAAACCCCTGAGCTTCCGGGGGCTCTGCCCCCTGGACTCCCCGCCAATTAGTGACCTGCCAGTTTCACAAATAAGGTATCGAAATATGCTTATCTGACCGTAATATAATACCTAAAAACCCCTGAGCTTCCGGGGGCTCTGCCCCCTGGACTCCCCGCCAATTAGTGACCTGCTAGTGTTACAAATAAGGTATCGAAATATGCTTATCTGACCGTAATATAATGCCTAAAAACCCTGGGCTTCCGAGGGCTCAGCCCCTTCACCCCCTGCCGGGGCTCAGGCCCTGGATCCCACGGCAATTTACGCTCTACCTGATCGTTAATACTCCACTTTGAAAAATGTTCCGCTGGGCCTGCATGTAACTTGTAAGAGTGGTGGCGATGCAGATTTTTCTTCTGGCCCCCTGAAAGTTGAGTCCCTGGAATGTTTGCCCCCCCCCCCCCCATCCCAAACTGCTCCGGCGCGCCTTCTGGTCCCAAACAGACACTTGTTATAACGCTGTGAGAATCATTTGCTAGAATATGTCTGACATAGCAACAGCTAGTGTAATTTGAGAAGTGGTATTTTTAAAATCCATTTTGAGCGAGAGCTTTAAGGCATGGTAATAGTAACCATGGTCTATTGTAGGATGAGGATGCGCAACCGCCCTCAGCTTTACTAAATCCTGGAATTTTGCAAGATTTGGTTGCACAGGAAACGCTGTCAGATTTGGTAGGGTCGGGATTCTGGATGATTCTCAGGGGAGGCGAATGTACAATCGTGGTAATTTGGTTTTAAATAAAGGAATTCATATAGATCAAGCAATCAGTAAATACCACATTGGAAGTGGTTGACAGAATCAACGATCTAAACTTCATGCACCCTTTCTCGAGTGTATGCTCTTGCTTCAGATCACCACTGACATCCTATAGGAAATTTATTTGTTCGGATGGTCATTTTTCAGCCGAAACCTAATATATCCAATTGGTTTTCTACATTTGGACATTATTTCTGATGCTCTTTCGGAAAATGAATACAAAATTAAGAAATTCCATAAATATATTTTTATGTCACAGCTTCGGTACTTTATTGCGGTGAGTTTGATACCATTTCCATTTAGTGCGTCCCAGAAAAAACGAAACCGAGAAGTATCGATGTTTTATCATATTAAACTTAATCACAACCATAATTAATGAATGATACATATTTGGAAAGCTTAAAGTCTCCTCTTTCAGTTGATGCTACTCACGTGATGCATATTTCACGCATGAGTGATTTGAAATGTGAAACCACAAGGAAACCAAAAAAGACATTTGGCGGGCGGTATCTGAATTTCGAAGAAAAATTCACATTTCTAGAAAGTTGAGTTTCTGCCCTTTCATATGATACCTCAATCAAGAAAAATGAGCCAGGAATAACAAAGTTCTGTTTGTTTAAAGTAGCCCTTGCATTTTCATAATTTTAACAAACGAATTCGTTTTCACTGGGTGCCTGCCGTAGCAAAAAGCAGATTTGACAAAAGACTTAACTCCGTTTCGTTGACAACCAGCCATGCATGTAGACTCTCGTCTACGGCTGATTTTCAACGAAACGGAGTTAAATCTTTTGTTCATTTCGTTTATTGATACGGCAGGCAGCCAGTGAAAATGAATTCGTTTAATAAAATTATGGAAATGCAAGCACTACTTTAAACAAACAGAACTTTGTCATTCCTCGCTCATTTTTCCTGATTGAGGTGTCATATGAAAGGGCAGAAACTCAACTTTCTAGAAATGTGAATTTTTCTTCAAAATTCTTTCTGGGATATAACAATATGCCAACTTGAAATGTTTTATCAGGTTAAAATTAATAAGATGTTTTAGAAGCATTCACAGATGAAATCATATCTCTCCTCTAAAGACACTAATGATTTCAGGTTTATACCTGCGCTTTGAGCAATAAATGTCAGTATTTTGTCAAAGTCTTCCAGTGTACCTAAAATTTTACTTAAATAAATGATTTATACAATGTTTATATGTTCCTAATATACTAATTTACAGAAAACAGGGTAAAATATCTCTCCTCCAAAGACACTAATGATTTCAGGTTTATACCTGCACACGCTCTGATCTCAGTCTGAATCTACTAAGTTACTAACTATGATCTTAACTTACTCCAGAGTTTCACCTGTACTTGGATGTGATGTCTGCACTGTCTGTGAACTTGATGCATCTTGCAGTTCTTCTGCAATTTCAATAACCAGAAAAGAGTAACGTAAAACTACATGTATTACTTATTATCCAATAATGTTGAGTGCATAATAAAGTAAACTGATAATTCCACTACATATTTGGTATCAAGACCAATCGTTTTGTTCAAAACCTCTCCTATGTTCAGTAATTTAGCATTTCACAATTCACGGGATAGAGAGTTATTTGTGTTGATATTACATCTTCTGAATTCTCAGAAAAAGAATATTTTGGTATTATATTACCAGAAATCACGGAATCGTTAGGGAACATTACTTTGTATGACCGGAAGAATATTTGTAAAGGACATCTGAAATAGCTTTTCTTTCTGGGATATAACAATATGCCAACTTGAAATGTTTTATCAGGTTAAAATTAATAAGATGTTTTAGAAGCATTCACAGATGAAATCATTCCCATTTACAGTGACTCTTGTCTGTAGTGAATTAAGGCATGGAGATTTCATCAATGATTATAATGATAATAATTATAATGTTGAATCTCACAACAATCTCATAACTTAATCACAATTATAATTAATAAATGACACATATTTGTAAAGCTTAGATCCTCCTCTTTTATTTAATGCAACTCATATGATGCATATTTCACGCCGAGTGATTAAAAACAATTTGAAGGAAGGAAACCAAAAATGTCATTTTGTGGGCGGTAACTGAATCTCGAAATAAAATTCACATTTCTAGAATGTTCATTTTCTGCCCTTTCATATGACACCTCAATCAGGTAAAATAATCCAGGAATAACAAAGTTCTGTTTGTTTAAAGTGATGCTTGCATTTCCATAAACTGGCTGCTTGCCGTAGCAACAAAAGGAATTGACAAAAGACTTAACTCCGTTTCCTTGACGATCAGCCATAGACGAAAGACCTCATGCATGGCTGATTTTCAACGAAACGGATATAAGTCTTTTGTCAATTCTGCTTGTTGCTACGGCAGTATGCCAGTGAAAACGAACTTTAAAATCAAATTATGGAAATGCAAGCATCACTTTAAACAAACAGAACTTTGTTATTCCTTGCTTGTTTTCCTGATTGAGGTATCATAGGAAAAGGCAAAAACTTAATTTTTCTGGAAATGTGATTTTCTCTTTGAAATTCAGATACCGCCCGCCAAATGACTTTTTGGTTCCCTCTCTTCAAATCCATTTTTAATCACTCATGCGTGAAATATGCATCATATGAGTTGCATCAAATGAAAGAAGAGGATATAATCTTTACAAAGATGTGTCATTCAGTAATCAAAATTGTGATCAAGTTATGATAAAACATCGATAATTATCGGTTTCGTTTTTTGGGGGGTCGCACTGTATACCAGAGGCTGATATAACAAATAGTTGTGATATTTTCTAGCTGTACTTTCAGGGAATATGAATTTTGAAAAAATTGCACTTAAAAGAACCATATTGCCCTCATCTTATATGATTCGGTTACAGGCAATATATTATGGTATCCCCATCAAGATCATACGAAAATGGGAAACTTTGTTTAAGCTATGCAACTACTATACTCTTATATCTATATAATATATATCATTGGAACAATGTAATCCTCGATAGAGAAGCTTAATGTGCATCATGAAGTACCAAATAGCTCATCAGCGAGATGAATTTGACCACCTTTCTCTAAAACATCCTTCAGGGCTCCACGCACTATGGCCTTGGTTTGCTTATTTCTCCAGTCTCGGAACATTGATAGTGTATCCCAACATAATACTTCTGCATTCTTCATGTGTGTGTAGATATAACGTAGTATATGCACTCGTTCAAAGATGAGAGCCTTCCCAATATTATCCATCTCTTCGTGCTTGACAACTCTTTGAGCATCATCGTTCAGCTGTTCGTCAAAGTCTTCCCGTCTACCTAAAATGCTACTTAAATAAATCATGACAAAAGTATTTTAGTATGTTTCGAATTACATTTACTGAAAACAGGGGAGGGGTCCTAGCGAATATCGTATACTTACGTAAAGAAATCTTCCCGGACCCTCATTTGCCTGCACGGGTATGGTGCGACAAACGTACTTTTTACTCATCTCTTAATTTTAAATGTTATTGATAGATAGATAGATAAATGGTATTTATTGATTCTTTTCCATGTATCGCAGTTACAAGTAACTGAATTATGCATGAATAAAACATTGATGGTGAAGACAATTATACATTTCAAGAGATATCACAGTAGAAAAGTAACTGAATTTCACATGAGTAAATTGCTGGGAAAAAAACAAGTATACATTTCAAGATGTCACACTACAATCTACATAAATATGAAGAGCGTGTATATACTATATACCATTAATCTTATACAATATTTCAATTTAAAAATTTGAGTTAAAAAAGGAGAGATGAGAAGACAGGAGAGGGGAGAAAGAGAGAGAGGAAGAGAGAGAAAGAGAGAAAGAAAGAGAGAGAAACAGAGAGAGAAACAGAGAGAAAGAGAGAGAAAGGGAGAGAGAGAGAGGGGTAAAAGGGGACAAATAGACAGAGAGGGAAACAATTATGTACATGCTGATAAAATACAAAGATACATTGCAAAACAAATGTGAATATTATAAGGTGACCATTAGAAATATTAAAATATAAATATAGATATGCATCACATTTTTCATGTCATACGAAAATACATTAACTAACTTGGTAAAATATCAGACCTCAGATTTTGAATTAATTATATACTAAGGAAAATAAAATGTCATTAATTTTTTTAAAGAAGAAATTTGACAATTGAATTTGTTTCTAAGTATAATACATTAATTAAAAAAAAATTGTTATACAAACGGATTAAATCTGGGATTGGGCTATTCTGCATACGTTTAGTTTTACATCTGGGTTCAGGGATCTTGTTAGTTCTTCGCAAAGTTCTATTGTGTTCTCTTTGGGGTATAAATTGTTTGAACTGGTCTGTGCATGATAGAGTTTCATTTTAAAGAAGGTAACACAAAGGTCATTTCGACGACTTTCCCTACGTTTGTAATTTCGATTGAGTAAGAGCATTTGCGTAGCTATGGTAATCCTTTCTAAAGATAATCCTCAATGCACGTTATTGTATTCTTTCTATGCGTTGTTTTTGTGCGCCAGTGAGGCTTCCGCTCCAAACTTGTGTTGCATATTCAAGGATTGGGCGAATATAGCCAATAAAATAGTAATCAGATCTTCATGAGAAAGGCCGAACTTCCCTAAAGAATGGAGCATATATAGTTTTGCATTCGCTCTTTTTTCAATATCTCTGACATGGGCTTCCCACTTCAAATCGTTTTGTATCGTGATGCCAAGTAATTGGAATGATATGATATCACATGCACTATGAGTAACAGTGAAATTAAATCATTATTTATTTGTGAGTGAGCTTCAGACTAGTTTCAATTCACAGCTTAATAACAGCATTCAATTATAGGTTTTGGACTTTAATTATAAGATATGTGAGCACAGTTTCCCACATCGTGCTAACAGCATACAATGATATATATTGGACTTGAACAAATATTTAAGGAAATAATGTCTACACTGTAATCATGCACCTTTTGCTCCAATTTGATTATCATTTACTTTGCAATGATTTCTATATGCAGCAAAGTTGTTTTGTTTAAATAATTTGTGGGGGTAAATTTGTTGAGGAAAGGTGGCGGCAAAAACTGCCCCTTGTCTCTCTCTCTCTCTCTCTCCTCCAAAGATATTAGTGATTTCAGGTTTATACCTCCACATGCTCTGATCTCAGTCTGAATCTACTAACCATACGCTGACAGTATTACAGGTGAAAGAAATGATCATAACTTACTCCTGAGTTTCATTTGTTCTACGATGTGATGTTTGCAGTGCGTGTGAACTTGATGCACCCTGCAATTGTTCTACAAATTATGAAATCAGAAAAAAACACTCGTCAAATAATGTATTGCTGTATAAGGAAAAGGTGGTGACATTTTAAAGAGCATATGAACATGTTGTTTTTACAAATAATGCTCCTTCGCTTATTATCGCAAAGATCATAACGTTTCGTAAGGGTAGCAAACAAAATTCCATAAACAAGTTTTTCAGGGTAAAATGTCTGCTTCAAATCATATATTTAATGGCTCCATACTAAATACACGTGTCTGGTGTAAAGGCTGATTTGCTTTATTAAAAAAATGTGATTAAAAAATAAAGCTTAAATTGCTTCATTCACTTTAATAAATCCAAAATAAAAGAGCAACGCTAGATTCCAAAAGGAGAAAACCGTATTTAGATGTATTAGGAATTTGTCCTCCCCAAATCTATGATGATGGCCGATGCTGCAAATCACAAATCACAGAGAGAACAGAATACATCATATACACAATATTACAATGGGCAACATGACTACATATTGGCTTGATCAAGCATTACATTCTTTTTAGACAGCTACGTTGATTGTTCTCAAAACTCTGGCTTACTTGTTATTGCTAGGGTTATCACAAAGTGTGGGAGCGAACCTCATGCTGGGCCGTCATTATGGAATACTCTCCATCATTGGATTAAAGGGCAAGTCCGCTTCAAAAATAACTTACTGTAATAATAGAAGCAGAAAAATCAGACAAACCAGTCAAAAAAAAGTTTGAGCAAAATAGGGTAATTAATAAGAAAGTTATGAATTTTTGAAAAAGTATGTAAAACTATAGAACAATCGAAATCACCACACAAATTGCCAATTTGGTTTTCAGTTTGTGACGTCATGTCCTCACTATTTAGCAATTGCTTTATGTAGTTTAATGCCATTAATTTCCCTTTTTATCCTCAAAACTTGAATTCCCCATGCCTTTGCCCGGGTTATATGATTTGTATCATATTGCGTGCATGACATTTCACAAAATATTTTATGAACTTTGAGAAATTGATAATTTTGTCTGAATATTGTATATTCATAATTATTGATTTTTATATAAATAGTTTATCAAAATTCATATTTTCATGATTTAACTGAACAAAATTACTATATATTATTGCATCTGCACAAAAACATATTACTATCAATCTAACCTGGATGCTGGTGTTAAAAAATGAAATTCTTAGGGGGGGGGGGGGAATAGAAAAATGTATATTATCAATATATATAAGATAATTAGTGGATAGTTAAGACATGATGTCACAGACTCATGAGTGAGTCTCCATTTTGTCTTGTGATTTTCATTGTTTCAAAGCTTTACATACTTTTTCAAAAATTCATAACTTCTTATTAGTTATCCGATTTTGCTCAAACTTTCTTTGATTGGTTTGTCTGATTTGTCTGCTTCTCTTGAAAGTAAACTATTTTTTGGAGTGGACTTGGCCTTAAAAAAAAAAGCTCTGAGGAAGTGTTAACAAAAAATCTTAAGAAATATATGTTTAATTTAGTCTATAATTTATTACCATTACCTTTCATGTCAGTACCTCTCCTGTTGTACTTTTGTCTATTTACATGTATTTCATCTTTTGCCCAAGTTGCGCCTTATGCAATTGATTGCCAAGTGGATTTGGCGCCTTACAAATCTTATGTATTATTATTATATTGCGTTGATAGCTATTGTTAACGACAAAAATGCCAACTTGTCTAACTATTACACAAGTATGAATACCTAGGCCATGAGTTAGGAGACTGGTGGATCTACGAGGAGTTGTAAACTTGAATTTACAAAGCAGTTCTTCCACTGTTTGTCCTGTCTGACCTACTTGCAGCGTTACTACTATTGTTTCGCCTGGCTGGCTGCTCATGTCGAAGTCAAATGACTTAATCCTATGGTGTCCTCTCCATAATTCGTCATACTTGACAGTCTACGAAAAAAGAGCATATAATCACCAATCATTGTTTTTCTTCTTTTGTTCGTTCGTTCGTGTCGCCTTAGATCAAGATTAATGTATCTTGATCTTCGTAGTTTATCTTCTTTTGTATACATTTACATAAATATCATTGTATACAAAGGTACATGTAAATACGATATAATGTGTGTCAAATTTATTAATGTGAAAAATGATGTTTTTTTTAAACGATGCATATACTTTACACCCAGCTCGGCTTAGACTGTAGATGAGGTCGAATGCATTCTTCCCATTTAGCAACCATATCTATGAATGGAATCCAAATTGACAACATTTGTTCCTGTTTTGGGAAATCAATTATAATTAGTTTTGGGATCAACAGGGGTAATCTCATATACAAACTAGATGGAACTTCGACTGCGCGCAGTCGAAAATGATGCCTCCGCCATAGAATGATTTCACAAACCAAAACAGAAGTAATTTTTCGAATTCAAGTTTAAATTTAATCCATTAAAGGTAATACAAAGTTTTGGGACATTTTGAAAATTCGGTGGATAGCCATTCTTTACAATTTTAATATATTTGGATGCCCATGTGGATATTTTATAAGCAATAGTAAATTCAACCCCTAAAACTTTTCTGCTATCGAGAAAAATTGAATATAAACAATAACCGGTGCTCCCGGTAAATTTTGATAAATTTCAAATAGCGCCTACGTCCTTAAAATGGTAGCTGCGACCCTGAAAATCTCAGAATATGTAGTTGTGCTATATAATTTCCAAACGGGAATAGCTAATCGGTCGATTTTAGTCAAGAAACATTGTTTTATAGCTTTATTAATATCTTGACCTTGAGAGGGAGCTATACAACATAAAGAGGTTATTATTTACAATTTCATAACTTTAGACTCGATTTCAACCGCGACAACGATCACTGAATATTGAAGGATCGCATATGCTTCCAATATGTTCATTTGAACCTAATTCATGAACCCATACCAAAACTTTGTATTACCTTTAACTAGGTATCACAGCTAAAGTTTGAAAGTATCTACATTTCATTTCCCCTGCCAATTTCATTTTAGAGCACATGGAAAGAGGAGTTTTGATACCTCATTTGTCAAATTTGAATAAGTACTTTTGAAAATACGGCCACTTACATAAGAGACGAAATGGTCAAATTTTGCGTAATTAGGCTATAACTGACAATTAGCCATTTTCAAGGTGACATAATTTTGTCATTAATTGATGAATCACCTTTCTTTTCAAGAAATCTGTTCTCTGTATGGATTTCTACTTCCCTTTTTTTTTTCAGGTTCTTTAGACAAATATTTTTTTTTGTGGAATTTTTCAAATAATTATATGAAGCCCATTTTGATGTGTGTGACACAATTTAATGGCTATTTTTCCGTCGCCGGAACAAGTTTTCATGGGTTTTGAAACATGGCTAGATTTAAGAGCGTCTATCAAGAGGGGCTGAATTTCAGCATATCTGGGGTATATATATAGCTTAATTATTTCTGTAAGGTTGGACCATCAAATCCATTTAAATTAATTTTAAATGGCATTTGAAAATGGCTCTGAACTCTTAAAACTTCATATTTTTTTGTGTGTTTTCAAGTCTGCCTAAATTGAAAACCGTTAATGGTAGGGGAATGAATTTTGGTACATCAATAGAAAGTATGGCAGTGGCGGATCCAGGGGGGGGGGGGGCACAGGGGGCACGTGCCCCCCCCCCCCCCCGGCCAAAAAAATATGTTAAAATCAGCCCTAAATTCCCCCAAAATGTACTGAAAAACAGGGACGTGCCCCCCCCCCCCCCGCGACCCCCAAAAAAAAACCAAAAAAATTCAAAAAAAAAAATATGGCAAAAAGGTGACCTTACCCCCCCCCCCCCCCAACGTAGCAAATTTAACAATTTAAAAATTTCTTGACCCCCCCCCCCCAAAAAAAAAAAAAAAAAAAAGTGCCCTCTTACCCTTCCGCCCCCCCCCCCCCCGGTTATTCAGCGGTTGGCTGAGTCGTTAAGATTTTTTTTTAGACAAAAAAAAAAAAAAAAAAATGTCCTCTTACCCCCCCCCCCCCCCAACGCCCTCCCTCCCCCCTAGGCCTACATAACTTATTTACTATATAAAAAAAAATAATAAATCCCTTTTAATTGAAATTCATTAATTGAATACACGGTCTTAAATTTAAAAACTCTGGGAAAACAATAAATGCCCTTTAAATCCTTGGCCTGGGTTCACAATCACAACATGAGAATAGAGACACCAGTATGGGCGGTGCACTGCCGCCGAGCTATCACCGAGTGTGTGTGTGTGTCATTGGGTTTTCATACAGACGTGCATCAACTTCTTGATCAATCAGATACGATTACTGAAAAGACACTGCCTGAATTTAATTGGAATTTAATAATTATTTTCCAAAGATCAGAAAAGCCGTCATTACAGTTATTTGATTTAGATTGAAACACACAAAATATTTTTTTTCTGACGAAATTTGATTAAATTTTCACTCTATAAATTGACAAAGATTACACAAGTTTGTTCTTGAATTTCTTAAAAAGTCCCTTTGAAATTCAAAGTTCACTCGCATGACGTGCAAGAAAAATAGTGAGTGGAAAAACACAAACATGTATTATTGGTCTTGTGATCGCTTTAAAATCTGTTTAGGTTACGTTAGCATAATAATTCCGTAGAAATATATATGTATTTACTAATTTGTTCGCCAAATGCTGCAAATCCTGCCTCAGTTTCGATATTTGAAGCCTCAGGATTCATGCTCCGTTTCGGATCTTGATGGGACGGCAAGCGGCGGTGCGGTGATGCGACACGTGGCACAACGTGGGCCGTCGGATCGCCGTGCGAAGCTGGGGGCTTGCTCGCTGTAGTCACTCTCGCTCAGTGCGTATTATACACAGAGTACAGCTGTACTAATCGGATTCGCGCTCTAGCGCCATTTGGCGGTCATTCTTAATATTTACATGATCGTATTCTCCAGTAAATTCTCTTTCTTCTCGTATCAAAATTAAATTAAAAGTATGTTTTTCTGATATAGAAAAATCGTTTCAAACTTTTCACTCTGATTTTTCACGATCTTTTTTAAACATACCCCCATCAGTTTTTATATGAAAATAAAGCTTAAGATGTGCTCTTTCCAACCAGTGGATTTTAAAACTCAAAGACGAATGGCGTTCAAGCGAATTGAGCTAAAACTAGGGATACAAATCGGCCGTCAAAAAAAAATGGCGACAAGCGAAGTAAGACCGTACGAATTAGAGGGTAAATCTCAAGCAACTGTGTCGTAAGTAATTAATGGATTTTGATGAAAATGACATGACATGAAAGACAGAATCCTGAGCTTTCGAGAGACATATAAGTTTATAATATTTATTTTGTCCATGATATGAAAATCTTCCTTCACAAAGAGAGAATTTGTGTGGTTGAGCTCTGTGTGTCCCCACTCAACGCAGCTCTTCTGTGATACGTACTTTAACAGGTTCTTAGAATATCGTGATTACAAGCTATTTTTCTTATACATGTGTGAGGGAATGAGAAATAGCTCTTTCTTTATAATGCAAATTAGTCAGGGGTAAAAGGAATGTACCTAACTAAAGAAGAGTGATATGCCCCAGTGAACATACACTCACTGCATGCAGGTTAAAGCTCATACATGCAGTGAGCAGAGATGAGACGGTTGTAGCTGTGCCTACATGAAGATACAATTGATGTCTCATCCTGATATTCTTGATGTCTATAGTTGGTTTTGGACACCTTAATATGTGAGTACAGTATATAATTAACTCTCTAATGTTAGGTGCTTAATTGGATAGATTATGATTTGTGTGAAGAAGAGGGAGATTTAACTTTAATTTACATGAAGGATGCATGCTGGTAGTAATTGAGTTATGCCTATTAATGCTAGAAAGGCGTGGTAGGACATTGCTTTTTGGTAAGCCTTGTATTGTGATCAGTTGGGAGTATGTTTCTATATTGCTTAAGGCTGATAGAATGATTATTATAGCTCACTCATTTGGAGAATTGTGTTATATATATGTGAAAGTAATAAATAGGGAGTGGCCTTCATTGCAGATCTATTTACTACATGAATTTCATAGGCTGAGGTAAACTCAATATATATACAATGTACATGTATGAACTAAATTGCATACACTGTATAATGTGGAAGATGATCTGGAAAGCAGATAATTAGCAAGTAATTATTTGTGATCATAATGATGCAATACTTACTGTAGTTTTTGTTTCTTTTAATTTTCTACAGCAACTGAAGTAACTTCGTGCAGCCAAGGGTCTTCTACCCTCTTTTGTTAGTTGAACAGCATGAAATAAAGATTGGCCTCATACCCAATAGAACCGCAACAACTGCTTCGTCTCATTTATGACTTCGAGTCGATACCCTCACACATGTATGAGCCTTTTAGTTGACCTCATGACCCCAAAATCTAATCAATTTATTAGCTTTGCAAGATACATACATGACATAAGTTTGGCAGTGATCCATCAATCGGTACTTGAAATAACGCGGTCACAAGCTATTTTTGCATACATAATGAGCACTGTGACCTTTGACCTCGTGACCCCAAAATCTAATCAATTCATTAGCTCTGCATGATACATACATGACCTAAGTTTGGCAGTAATCCATCAATCGGTTCTTGAGATAAGGCGATCCCGAGAACGGGACGTATGGTACAGACGTACGTACGGGCGTACGGACGGACAACCCGAAAACACAATGACTCCGGCTACTTCGTTATGCCTAAGTCACATATAAACCGGGCCCCGTACGATTTTCCCTACCCGGCGGCTTGCCGTGGATTTAGAGACCGTACGGGAACCGTCCGATTTTCATTTCTACGGCAT
Organism: Strongylocentrotus droebachiensis; assembly: GCA_035222895.1. Lineage (NCBI taxonomy): Eukaryota > Metazoa > Echinodermata > Echinoidea > Camarodonta > Strongylocentrotidae > Strongylocentrotus > Strongylocentrotus droebachiensis. The sequence continues at coordinate 24,969 of JAVYIG010006603.1, forward strand.
GTGTGGTCACATATTCTGCGGCGCCCGAGAGGTGCCCGTAGAAAATTGGTCGAGTGAAATGCAAGGCGCCCGTAAGGGTGCCGGCAGGGTGCCGACCGAGTGCCGACCGGTAACCTTACGGGCTCCGTCCGATGACCAGGTGTACCGATTGGTCCCGGAAGGTGCCCTGCCGGGGCCCGGCCAGGGTCCTCAAGGCGCCCGGCCGGGTGCCGTGCGGTGACTGAACTACAGAGCGAGTCAGAAAAATTGTCCCACTTTTTAAAAGTTGTATTGTTTGAAGTATGAATATTTAATCATGGGTTTCATGATATATCTTGATAGAGCATGATCCTCCTAAAACATTTAGGTACCATTTTCATTTGAATCTCTGCATGCATCACTGAATAAAATATCCAGAAATGGACAATACTAAATTGAAATTGAACTGAAATTGAATATCAGACAATCTTTACAAGACTGCCAGATCTCACTTGCGCCAAGTTACTGGGTGAGGAATAAAACAGTGCATTGAACAAAGGCAGTCAGACACGCGTACACGCACATGCACCCACACACACACACACACGCACATGCACACGCACATAAATGAGCATTCCATTCCCGACAATGCCCACCCAAACTGTTACTTTTTGTCGGGAATTCTTGTTATCGTACGAAAAGTTGAGTGGCTGCTGTCCTCTTGGTGCGTATTGGCGGATGTTGTGCTTCATGATGATGATGATGATGATGATGATGATAATGATGATGATGAAGATTAAGATGATGACAATGATGATGATGATGACATGATGGTGGTAGTGAATGTGGACAAAAGGGAAAGATATTTATGGTTATGCCACTTAATCATTCAGTGATCTTGATAAAAATCAATGCTCAATCACAAAAGGGGTAAGTATGAAACAATTGTCACCGTGTGTGTTGTGTGTGCGTGTGTGTGTGTGTGTGTGTGTGTGTGTGTGTGTGTGGGTGTGTGTGTTTGTGTATTTGTGTCTGTCTGGCTAATTGGATAATTGAAAAAAACTGGCTGTCTTTGTTCAAAACATTATTTTATTCCTCACCCAGCAACTTGGCTCAAGTGAGATCGATCTGGCAGTCTTGTAAAGATTGTCTGATGTTCAGTCATGCATGCAGAGATTCAAATGAAAATGGTACCTAAATGTACTGGGAGGATAACTCTATCAAGACATATCATGAAACTCATGATTAAATATTCATACATTTGTTCTGACTCACTGTGTAGGTGTCCTCTGGTATCCGCATCTCCTGTATTTAAAACTGCGTTGTACATTTCGAGATGCCGCCGTGAGGGACCCGCGCGGGCAATATTCATTTTAAATGGCCCCCGGACTGCAGACGCCTATTGTTGTGCATATCACCCGGGGCTCTTGAGGGGCCCGTGAGGGCGCCGTAGGGTACACATACGGAACCCTTGAGCACCGCAAGGCGCCCGTAAAGATTTTTCATGAGAATTGACCCCCAAAATCGTGAGGGGCCGTCCGGGCACCGTCCGGAGCCCGCACGGGACCCGTAAGGTGCCCCACGGGCCCTTTACGGGCTTTCTACGGGCTAACGGTCAGATAAAAACGCCGGGAGAATTGGGAGCAGCCGACTCAGCACCACGGCGCCCGTACGGCTTAGAAAACTGTCCCGGCGACCGTAGGAACTTGACGGCAGCCGGCCGGACACCGGCCGGAAATTCCCAAAATGTCTGTTTTTACTCGCCGTACGGGCCCCGGAGTGTATATGTGACAGAGGCATAACGGAGGCATACAAATATTAAAAGTGAGAGAATAATATTGAGTGGCCCGTTTTTTAATTACTGAAAGATCGTCAGTCTTTATCGTATAATACTCCTCTCACACGGAGACCGATATCAGTCCGACTAGATACGGAAGAGACTATCGTATTACCCTAAATGGAGGAAAATAGTCGGTCTGGAGTCATTTTGGTAGTGTCAATGAGATTCTGCAACTCAGGATTCATACATAACTCACAGTGACACAGAGAAGATTACCAATGCTTTTATCGCATCTTTTTGTTGTTGATGGAAATGCCCGTTTACTAAATTTGCCTCACAATCAACTTTTACAATTAGAAATATCGCAATCTGCATTGCCTCCAAATGCGAATGTATCCCCGTAGTGGGGGGCTGTTAGGGATATCTTGGTGCATATTCTCCAAAAAGCACAAAATTGTGGCCCAGAGGTAGCTTTTACCATACTATTACGATTTCTGCCGTTCGCCAAGAAAGGCGCCAAGAAAGGCGCCCTCTGGGACCGCCATATTGGGCAAATCCAAATTTGCCGCAATCTGAGTTAAAGGTCAAACATAGTTCCAAAGTGAAAAGGGCTAGAATGATACTATAGTTTATTTATTTATGGGGTTTCAGGGGTCAGAAAATCTGATTATAACGTTCTTTCATCGATTTGAGGTCTCCTTGGGGCTGTCATACTGGTCATATTGGTCAAATCCAAAACAGCCGTCATCTGATAGTTACAGGTCAATTGTAGTTCCAAAAGAAAAAGGGGTAGAATGATAACAGTTTTTATATTTATGGGGTTTTTGGTGTCAGAGAATCTGATTTTCATGTTCTTTTACCGATTAGAGGTCTCCTTGGGGCTGTTATGCTGGTCATATTGGTCACATCCAAAATGGCTGCCATCTGAGTAAAAGGTCAAGCGTGTTTCCAAAACGAAAAGGGCTAGTATGATACAAGTTTATATATCAAGGGGGTTTTCGGGGTTAGAAAATCTGATATGATGTTTTTGTATCGATTACAAAGCTACTTGGGGCTGTCATCTTGGTCATATGGGCCAAATAAACAATGGCGACCATCCGAGTTAAAGGTCAAGTGTAGTTCTTAAAGTAAAAGGGCTTGTGTGACATCGATCTAAATTTCCCATACTCAACCCAGGTGATGTAAATGGGTACCTGGCAGGAATTAATTCCTTGAAATACTAGCGCTTTGACCCTATAAAGGACGAACAATGAGGGGGCATCGCGGCAGACTTGGCAGACGCGGCGTAACGATGCTGAATCCAAAGTATCCTCAAGCCGGGGGATACAATTACAAAATTTGCTCAACTGTGCGGCTTGTGACCATCTCCATCAAAGACAGTCACATCAGTTATTAAAGCTTCTCTAGGAAAAGGGGACCTTTAGGTCATATTTATTTAGTTATTATTATTTTTTTCGTTCCTAGTATCCATGTGACTCCCTTCAAACCATTACTCATATCGCTCCGGTTGTCTCATTTTCGCCAGCACAAGCGTAGGCTAGTTCGCGTATATAGCAGACGGCAATCGGCGGATCAGATGACACTTGATAGTGATTTTGTATGTGAGATTGCTTTGCTAAATATAAAATACAAGAATCTTGTCCATATCTTTAAACTATCATTGATATCCGATAATTAAACAGTTAGTAAAATTAACCTATAAAACTACATAATACAATGACATACTTGACTAAAAGTAGGGGAGTTTGATGTGGTGCACACTTGCACCCCTCTGTTAATAATCGAATAGTCCATTGTGTTCATGAATATTCATGTTTTTGCTTACCTCGGCAAAATGCCTGCCTATACCAAATGGAACAAATTACGGTGGGGGGTTGGATGAAATGGACATAATGAACAAATTAGAAGTGATCTATGATAATTCATGCTTCTTATCCTTCGTGTGCTTGACTTATAACCTTACAATTGCGTGATAAATTGAGTCCAAAGTTCGACTTGTTGTACATGTGTTATATTGGCAATGGCGAGCTTGCTACCTATTTTGATCAAATTACGGTGGGTGAACTTTCAAAAGTCAATGGGACAAGAGGGTTCCAATGAAAGAGCTAGTGATAACGTACGTCGGGGTGGATGTGCTTTTCATTTAAACAAAAAATGAATTTTTAACGATTTTTTGTGTGGAAAAGTCCATAGGCTAACGTACAAGTTAAGCTGCTGGATTCTGCCGATAGGGGGCGTTCTCAAATGAGACTAAACGAAGCTATATGGTTGTTTTGTATTCACCGTTTTCTTATATTTCTTTCATTCTTCAATAAAATAAATAGAATACATTGGTTGCCCGTGGGTTATCGCATTACTTTATCAATTATTTTGATTTTATTTAATTGTGTCCATGACTCTGCTCCACAGTAGAATAATATACTTTGATAAACCATTACATTTCGTCTACATTTTTTTACTCTCAAACCTCTGCCTCTGGGTTAATACTATTTCCCAAGCTTTATACGAGGAAGGGGATTTACTCATGCAGGGCCTTTGCTGTGCAAAGCTCTCCATCGAGGGATTATGAATTGAAGATCAGTTGAAGAGTTCGAAACAATCTTTAAAAAATCTGTTTGATTTAGCTTCCTTCTTCTTGTTTTCGCTTTTTATATATGTTGTTTACTACTCATTGATCATTTTGCGTAGAGACATAAATGTGTTTTGACTAATATGCACTAATAGAGCCTTTGATGCCTTACCAATCTTATTTTATTGTAATATTATTATTATAGTTTTTTTTATAAATGACTACTATTAAAACATTAAATATGTATTACCATTATCATTATATTCAATGAGAACTTACAACACCTTTAATTGGAACACTGTCTATGAAACAAGTCATGTTGACGTCCACTCCTGCCGCACTGATAAGAACCTCTGCTTCAGGATAAATATAAGCGAAACCTAAGCCTTCCTCCTGAGACATTATCTGTCACAAAATGATTCAAAATACAAATAATAGGAAATAAAAAGTCAAGGACGCACTACTTACATTTCACTTGATTTGAATGGCTTGGTCTTCGGGGCTCGAACTCAGATTTCCCCTCTTTCTCTCTTCCTATGTTCTTTCATCATTTGATCAGAAACTGGTATAAATATTCGTTTCTTTCAAGAGCCCAAAGCGAAGAACTATTTGATTCACCTAACAAATATGAACGATTCTATATGGGTTGATTCCACCTTGCATACAGTCACCGTTCCTATGCCAGGCAACCATCTATCAAGCTGTCTAATCATCAAGAGTACATGTACTTGTGGTCTATTTCACAAGTAATGAAACAGTGAGCACGAGTGCATGTAGCAAACTATTTAACAGCAAACTGGTTGATGAGATTGTGAGCACTTTAAAACACAATTACGGTTACACACACACACATCATCGTTAAGTTCTGATAAGAATTTCCAAGAGAATGTTAGTCCTGACAAAGGTGAGAAAGTTGTAAGATTTTCATTTGTATTAAACTTCAATATATAATACACTAATGGGGCCTCCGACATGATAGGACGTTTCATGTTTTTAATTACGAAACGGCACAACTTCATGCATACATGTATTACATGTACATAGTAACCTTGATATCAGTAACAGTTTTGTGATAAATAATTACAATACACATGTCTACTATAAAATGACACACATCAAAATCCCATAATTAGATCCGTGCTTAGTACCAACCAGAATGATGAAATAATTAGTAAAACTTGTTAAAAATGATATATTTCAGGTAGGATCAACAGTTATAAATCCATTTCGTTAACAATCAGCCGTAGACGAAAGACTTCATGCATGGCTGATTGTCAACGAAACGGAGTCAAGTCTTTTGTCAATTCTGCTTTTTGCTACGGCAGGCAGCCAGTGAGAACGAATTCGTTTGATAAAATTATGGAAATGCAAGCACTACTTTAAACAAACAGAACTTTGTAATTCCTTTCTCATTTTCCTGATTGAGGTGTCATATAGAGGGGCAGAAACTCAATTTTCTAGAAATGTGATTTTCTCTTTGAAATTCAGATACCGTCCGCCAAATTACTTTTTGGTTTCCTCTCTTCAAATTCATTTTAATCAGTCATGCGTGAAATATGCATCATATGAGTTAAATCAAATGAAAGAAGGGGATCTAATCTATCCAAATATGTGTCATTTATTAATTATACATGTGACCAAAATACACTGTTGGTCAAAATGGTGGAATAATTATTTTTCCCCCAATTTATTGAATGATTTTGACAATGATTTATTCCTAATAGATCTAGATAATAGTATACATTCTCAGATTTTATTGAATGACAATTGGGGAGTGTTTGTTTTACGTGACTGCTAAAGCATATGTGTGCTACAATGATAATCAACTAGGAGATCTACGTCCTTAAGTCATAACTGACAATAATGGGGATTAATACCTCATAAAAGGGCACTAATATAGCGCATCGACACGGTTTTGATCCTGGGGGCTCACAGTAACGAGGCAATTGCTTGGCCAATGAATCATGAATGTACGCAGCGGGCGCTAGGGTACGTTGCCGCCCCCACAAAAACAAAAAAAACATAGAAAGCGCAATAAATTTTCAATAATTCATTGCATTTTGCCCCGACCCCCAACATAAAAAAAAATCTTCGATGTGGGCATGCCTTGAACCATAATGCATGGCCCTACAGAGGAATTTTTCATGTTGGGGACTGGGGGAAAATGTAATGATTTATTGAAAATGTATTGTATTTTCTTTGTTTTTGTGGGGGCGTCGACGTACCCTAGCGCCCGCTGCGTACAATCGTGATTCATTGGCTAAGCAATGGCCTCGTTACTGTGAGCCCCCAGGATCAAAACCGTTTCGATGTGCTATATTAGTGCCCTTTTGTGAGGCATTAATCCCCATTGTTGTTAGTTATGACTTAAGGACGTAGGTTCCCTAGCTGATTAGCATAGTAGCACACACATGCTTTAGCAGTCACGCAAAAACGAACACTCCCCAATTGTCATTTAATAAAATCTGAGAATGTATACTATTATCTAGATCTATTAGGAATAAATCATTGTCAAAATCATTCAATAAATTGGGGTAAAACAAAATTATTCCACCATTATGACCAACAATGTATGATAAAACATCGATAATTCTCGGTATCGTTTTTTTCTGGGACGCACTGTATACATTGTTATATTTTGTATATGAACTTATTTCCAAAGATTGGCATCAACAAAATGTGTTTAAATCAGCATAGTGCAGTTGACTAATGATCCTTTTTACAATACCCAAAGAATGTAGACAATATTCTTGCCTTCATATTGTTCCCGTCGATGTCATCATACAGATGTACACGTAAGATGACATGGGTTCTTTCCTCCGGTAGTGTTTTTTCTGCAAATGGCTGGCAACGCATTCGCTTCCATCCACGTAAGAAATTATTTAACTTGAATATAATGAACGCCCAAGAGAAGTGATTCATCTGCAATGTAAGTATATCTCTCGTGATGTTGAAGTTGGGTATTCCAGACCGTGTTAATGGAATTTGCTCCTTTACTTCTGCGCCTAATAGGAACAGATATGGAATTAACGAAGTATATTTATTTATTTACATGTACCAAACATAACACCATTATTTAAATTGAACTATTTAGTGTATGCACAATGTGATAATATAAACTACAGTGGGTATTTGTTTATTATACAATTTCCTTACATTCATAGAAGAGGTACAATTAAGAAAGGCTCTACGTCATGCAAGTAATCAATGGGAAATTAAGGTGCATGCTAACCCTCATACAACACAGGGCAGCTTCATCGTAATGTTCTCTCTTAGGACTCTGCAATCAAATATTGATTGGGTTTAATCAAAGAACTATTTGCCTTCCCATGTGATCCTTAATTCAGTACATGTATGTCAGTATAACTAAGCAGGCTAAAAACAAACTAGGAAATATAATTATTTGGAAATGTTAAATCAATTAAAGCCATCATCATAATGCTGTGATTTTACATTGGGAAGATAACCCTTAATGTATAAATCTAGAAAGATTTATATTTTTATGGCAGACCCATAGCAGTGGAATGTAATTTATGGTGCTGTTTTATTTTCATCTTTTGATCCACAATAATGACAAATTATACATGAGAAAAAAGAGCCAAAATTGCTGAAGTTTGTTTGGGTGTTTGTTTTTGTTTTCTTTCACAATGGCTCATTATAGATACATTTTCATATATTTCAAACTGTGAAGGAGTGATATTTGTAAAATTAATTTTGCCGATTTGATGAGGGAAAAATGATGAAATTATAACATAATAAATATTTGAACTCCTATATGTTTAGTAGCTTAAGTTGACATGTATGCAATTAAGATTTACTGTGCAGGAGATACTTGTGTGACATATTGTTTTTCTTTCATTCTTTCAATAAAACTTACAAATTTCCTGGCTAGTTTATATATACTTTTAGATTTAAAGATTTGTTAAATATTTTTAATATAGCCCGAATTTGTGCATTACATGATAAGATTGAAGCGGGATTGGTTGCTGAGCGAAATAGAAACCAAACACACTTACCAGACTTTATGCACACAGAGCTACCCAGGCGTGAATCCTCAAAATATATGTAAGTGTTCCAAATATTGCACAAACCTCATGATATCACCATAGATAATTATCACAAAACTATACTTGGCTAGCACAAGCGATATTTTGGGAATGTTCTCTAAGTGAGTTGCAGAGAATTTAAATGTTGAAAATGAGATGCAGGAGGTTGGAATAAAGATAGAAGGAATTTTCTCCCAGTGAAATACAGGAAACAAATTTAAGTATGTAGAAATGGAGACTTACAAATAGACGTGTTGACTCGTTGAGAAAACTTTGAGAAGTGGTGTTTTGAAGAGAGAAGTAAGGATGAGAAATAAGATATTGTTTTGTTCCTTCTTGCGAAGCAGGATGAAAACAAAGAGAGTATTGGTACCAAATATGTGGGAGGTAAGAGTGAGTGATTGTAGTATACAGGGCCATTGTCGCCATTAAGTTGACACTGGTTGATAGATAGGAGTATGAAGAAGGGTGAAATGAGGAAAATACTACAAGATGTACTTACCGGGTGAGTATTCTCCCTCTCCCGTATACAAAACTGCCTCCACACTGGAGTATCGTGTAATCACAGCACAGTGGGGTATCGTGTAGGTCACCGGTAACTTAAGGACCAAGTCATCAGGGGCTAAACACTGCACACCAAAGCAGAATGACATCTCTTCTTTGCTGTTGCCAAGGTTAGGAGTATCTGTCAGGACACTAAGAGAAATGTCCTGCAGCAATTCACTTTCAATCGCCCCGGGAGGGATCTCAAGTTCAATTCCGAAAGAATCTAGCTGAAGTGTGCCACCTTCAACTCCAACTCTCTTACAACATTCCATCTCGATCGGTTTGACATTTACTTCATCTGAAAATCAGAAAGAGTATTTCTATTAAAACTTTTCAGCAAACTCCCAGCAAGCAATATAATACATACATGTAAGCGTACTTCAACATTCTAGCAAAATATTACATATAGGTTATCGGGAACCAAAGAGCAATGTCATTCTGAAATGTCCTTTTCATGACAGGAACAAGTGCAAAATAAGGTTTTTCTAACCAATCATTAAGTTTTTTTTTCTTTTGAAAAGGCATCTTTTTCAATTTCTTTTAAGCTGTTGCTTTGTTTAGACTCTACGTTGTGAAAATATATATTAACTTTTGTTTTATTAATGTTTTTCCAACTTAATGGATTAAGCACAATTAACTGTTTACCGATCTGTCATGAATATCGATACAATGAAATAATAAGATAAATGAAAAAATATTGTAATCTACCCAGACTTGCCCTTTTTTTTTTCCTTTTGCCGAACAATACAAAACTTGCGACTTGCTAAAACCACGCACAGCAGGCCTCTTTTCACTGAGACACATCTCTGTTGGATAAAAGTGCTGTATATTCACAACATCCAGCATCCATAGTCTTATACACGTAAACATGAGCTTGTACTACTCTCGCTCTCATGTCATCGAATCATGAATACTAAGCATTAACCGGTAATTTCTTTTCAAAAAAAATATTCTTTGTTTCTTGTCTCTGCCATGCCTATGAATGTAATGGGCATGAAACAACGTATAACACCAGAGAGATTTTTATTTTTATTTTCTTATTCTCCAAATTAATTTCTGCTGATAATGTTCAAAGCACAACATTAACCTATTTCATGGGGCAGACCTTCGGTGGCAATGTAATCCTCTTCTTCCTCCTTCTCCTCCTCTTCCTCCTTTTCTTCCTCCTCCTCCTCTTCTTCCCCTTCTTCCTCCCCCTCTTCTTTCTCCTCTTTTTCCTCCACATTTCCTTCTTCCTCCTCCTTTCCTTCTTCCTCAGTGTTGTGGGTGTCTGTCTGTTCTTCATGAACTTGGACCCTTGCCGTGGCTCCAACAAGATCGTCTGTAAGATAAAAATCAGTCAATAAGGGATTCAATATATAGATCATCTTCATTGAGGCCACTATATATCATGATTACAAATTCTATTTTCCTATTACCGTAATATAATGTTAATTGTTATTGTATAATTGTGTTAATTGGGGGGACGCTGCAGGAGTCCTATCTCGCACCCCAGGACAACGTGTCTGCCACGGCCGGTTGTAGCAACTACTCCGAAGATCAAGATACATTAATCTGATCTAAGGAGGAACGAACGAACGATTAATAAAGGAACAACTCAAAAAGTACACTCAGTGCGATTGCATGTAATATTGTAGCAATAGCAATGTATATTAAGACAGAAATACCTTTCAGAAAATAGACACTATTTTCTTTGTAGACAGATGATCAGAATTTTTAGATAATCGGGCTGATTACTTTTTCAATCATCTTAGGCGTTTGATGTATCTTCGTCATGTAAAAGAGGTTACTTTGAAAATGGATTTGTTTTAGTAGCTCTGCTACGGCGAAGTGATATTTTGATAGGATATGGGTATATGGTTTTAATGAATTTTCGGCAGCGTGGTGAGTTAGGTCATTGTATGCTCTGATTCTAATGCAAGTCGGGCATATAATCACAGCCGGCCAAGAGAAAAGTCTTTGTAAGTTTTTATTTTATCACATATGGTGGAGTGTGTTAATGGAATTTTATTAAAATAAGAAGTTAAATTTTAATGAAGATTAGTTGTAAAGAAGACTTGTGTAATGTTCAAGTTCGTTACTTTTACTTATAGACAGTTACATTGGTCCAAAGACAATTGGGTTGACCTTGACTTGTATGCCGTAAATAGTGAATTATGTATGTTTAACACAACTCTTGATGATATGAATTTGACTACTTGATTTTGTTTAGTCAAAGACAGTAGTGTAGACTGTAGCGGATTAAATGGTCATGTAGTAATGACTGTTTTTATTGTATTTCTTTAGCTTGACTATTTAAGGCATCTTGATTCAAGATGTTATGGTTTCCTGCGGGTTCTGGACGTGTCGGTGGTTGGTGACCCACGGTAGGCAGTTGGGTTTGGGTAGGCATTAGTTTCTGTGAATGTATTTCTAAATCGTACTTTGGACAATTGGTTGAAAGATGTCAACTGTGTTATATAAATGTTTAATTTTAGAAACTAATTCAGTAAAAACTAATGTTTCCAGAATTTTGTTTTGAATATAATGTAATACATGATTGTAAGGATCAATCAAAAGAAAGTGTTTGATATTTAACACCGGATTGGAAATGAAAATGGTCTAATAGAAAATCACACTTCACATTTATTGTTTAATAATGTGATACATTGAAATGATGTTATTTATCATTTGCCTTTTCTTTATGATTGCAGGGTTTTGCATACAGGCAAACTTACATAAAGACTTGAAGTAAAGATCTGGTGTCTCTGAGCTTTCATTGAGTTCACTCTGGTTCCTAAGGCCCAACACGGTCCATGACGGGTATCTCATTCGAACCAACTCAACGACATTCACTAATTTTATTTCAATATTCTTTTGTAGAAATATTGTCTGTGAGTATATCCCAACTAATACTAAACGCTCATTTGCTTATACTATGGTTTATTGTGGTTGCTTATTTTAGTCTACCGACCCGCCTTACCTGGAAAAGTATGGCAAATTATTGTTTAGAAGTAGTCTTCATTTTTTGGACACCTTACTTATTACAAATTATTTGCAGTTTAACAAGCAAGAAATTCATACTATCTAAGACCAAATTGTAACTTGATATGGCATGTTAAAAAGAATTTCAATGTCCTTCTATTTTGGGTGGAAGTATTATAGTTGAATGGTTTGAACACTTAAAGGTACTATGTCCCTTTTGCAGGCCCCAAAAATGAAAAGGTTAAATTCCAACGACATTTGAAAGATAATACAAATTTAGAACTTCCCTAAAAAACGTTGGTCTTGAAAATGTCTTCAAGTGGGAAAATTATTAGTTGTCAAATCGACTTAGGAGCTATAGAGCCAATAATTAATAGTCTTTATTTTCAGACCATTGTACCGAATGGTCATACGTTTTATGCTGCGCAAAGATTCGATCAGTTTAATTTTGGCCATCACAAGAAGTGGGTTATTGATGTAGACAGATGCTCATGTACCCTTTACAGCTCATTTTATGTATGTTATTACCAAAGAAGACAAAAGCCAGTCAGTCACACAATAGTGTCTGACAGTGAAGTCTAGCAAGTAAACGGGTTTCCTTGCATAATTTGAATATTAGAACGCTGCTAACGTTTAAATTTCACAAATAGGACATACATGACATATTCATAATTCCTGCAAAGTTCTACAGAATTTGAGGTTGGCTGCAAAAGGGACATAGTAACTTTAACTGGAGATGCGAAGGACATTGTTTTTTTTTAATATCTCTGGCAAACACCTATTTCTGAAGCAATGCATTTGATCTGCATTGCTTTTCTACACCCATGTGTTTAATGGATACAGAGTAGGATGAAATAAGTAATTGTAGTTTGCACAGCACTATGATTATCTGCGAAATGGCACCTGACTGGAATGCTCCCCAGTGACTGGAGAATGTGTACACATTGAGTGCGGGCAAGCCTGAATCTGATGTCAAGGATACCATTTCTGTCGGGCGGTTCGACATTGAAGAGGTTTTTATCAGAATATCATTATATTTATAATCAAGGAAGTTGGTAACTTGCATAAATACATATTGAAAAAGGTGAATTTAATATTATCTTCATTGTACACGTATCATAATCTCACATCATAATTTCAATTATAAATGCAAATAAATGAAAGTGAGCCCTAAAGGTATAATGTCCCATCTACAGGTAAACAAATGCAAAGGTTAAATTCCAACAGCAACTGAAAGACAATACTTATTTAGAACTTCCCTCAAACGAAAGGGTTTTAAAATGTTTTTTTTATGGGAAAATAACGACCATTAGTTGTCGAATCAACATATAGTGTAAGTAATAGTCTAATTTTCAGACCCTTGTACCGAATGGTCGTACGCTTTGAACTGCACAAAGACTTAATCAGTTTAATTTTGGCCATTACAAGTGGTGGGTTATTGATTTAGGCAAATGCTTATGTACCTGTTACAACGTATAACACCAGAGAGATTTTTATTCTTATTTTCTTATTCTCCAAATTAATTTCTGCTGATAATGTTCAAAGCACAACATTAACCTGTTTCATGGGGCAGACCTTCGGTGGCAATGTAATCCTCTTCTTCCTCCTTCTCCTCCTCTTCCTCCTTTTCTTCCTCCTCCTCCTCTTCTTCCTCTTCTTCCTCCCCCTCTTTTTTCTCCTCCTCTTTTCCCTCCACATTTCCTTCTTCCTCCTCCTTTCCTTCTTCCTCAGTGTTGTAGGTGTCTGTCTGTTCTTCATGAACTTGGACCCTTGCCGTTGCTCCAACAAGATCGTCTGTAAGATAAAATCAGTCAATAAGGGATTCAGAATATTGATCATCTTCATTGAGGCCACTAATATCATGATTACAAATTCTATTTTCCTATTACCGTAATGTAATGTTAATTGTTATTGTATAATTGTGTTAATTGGGGGGACGCTGCAGGAGTCCTATCTCGCACCCCAGGACAGTCTGCATTTGGTCTACATTGCTTTTCTACACCCATGTGTTTAATGGATACAGAGTAGGATGAAATAAGTAATTGTAGTTTGCACAGCACTATGATTATCTGCGAAATGGCACCTGACTGGAATGCTGCCCAGTGACTGGAGAATGTGTACACATTGAGTGCGGGCAAGCCTGAATCTGATGTCAAGGATACCATTTCTGTCGGGCGGTTCGACATTGAAGAGGTTTTTATCAGAATATCATTATATTTATAATCAAGGAAGTTGGTAACTTGCAAAAATACATATTGAGTAAGGTGATTTTGAAATTATGTTCATTGTACACGTATCATAATCTCACATCATAATTTCAATTATAAATTCAAATAAATGAAAGTGAGCCCTAAAGGTATAATGTCCCATTTACAGGTAGACAAAATGAAAAGGTTAAATTCCAATATCAATTGAAAGACAATACTTATTTAGAACTTCCCTCAAAACGAAAGGGTTTTAGAATGGCTTTTATGGAAAAATAACGACCATTAGTTATCGAATCAACATACAGTGTAAGTAAGTAATAGTCTGATTTTTAGACCCTTGCACCGAATGGTCGGACGTTTTGAGCTGCACAAAAACTCAATCAGTTAAATTTTGGCCATTACAAGTAGTGGGTTATTGATTAGGGCGAATGCTTATGTACCTGTTTTATACAGCTCATGTTTATGCATGATATCACCAAAGAAGAAAAAAGATGTCAGTCAGTCACTCAATAGTGTCTGACAGGGAAGTCTAGAAGGTAAACGGGTTTCCTTGCATAATTTTAATACTTGGACACTGCTTACGATTAGATTTCACTCATAGGACAAACATGACGTATCTATTCATTCCTGCAAAGTTCTAAAGACTTTGATGTTGGCTGCAAAAGAGGCATAGTATCTTTAAACAATGGATATACGTGGTGACAATTGAAGTCATATATGCTCAGTTCAAATGACATGTGTAATATATGAACAGTCCTAAACTGTAGTGGAACTAATATAAGAAGCAAAACAATTTGTTTGTAATTGCTACAAAATAATAAGCATAATTATGTACCTAAGGCTGTTATATGAAAGATATATTCGGTTCTCGGATACCTACCCCCTGGACATCCAACCCCGGATAACCACCCCCAGTCAACTACCCCCCAGGACAACTACCCCCTAGGGCAACCACCCTCTAGGACGACTACCCCTAGGACAACTACCCCCGGAAAACTACCCCCAGACAACTAATCCCTACGGCAACTATCCCCTAGGACAACTACCTCCGGACATCTACCCCCAGACAACTACCCCCTACGACAACTATCTCCTAGAATAACTGTAAATGGAAGCAATTGAAAAAGAAAATTACTGGCACCAATGAATTGTTATTGAATTAAGGAATTATTGAAAATATTCTTGATATCAATTTATTAATTTGATATCAGACAAAAAATGCAGATACTTAAATTAATAACTACTTAAATTATATTCACCCACAAAAATAAAGGCATTTTTTATTTAAAGTAAAAGCTAGATTGGCTGCCCTTTTCTTCTACAAATACATTAATGAGGCACAACTAAAGACTGAAGTTATAAAGTAGGTAAATATATGTATGTGTAGGCTTTCCCACCAGCGCACTTTTACGAGTATTATGGCGAGACTGACCAGGCTAGCGTGTAAAAAAAAATTGCGGCCCCGGACAACTACCCCCCAGACAACTACCCCCTCCGACAAATATCCCCTAGGATAACTACCCCGAGCAACTATCCTAGGGGGTAGTTGTCCGGGGGTAGTTGCCCGGTAGAATAGTTGTCCTAGGAGGTAGTTGTCCGGGGGTAGTTGTCCTAGGGATAGTTGTCCTAGGGGGTAGTTGTCCAGGGGGAGTCGTCCAGAGGTAGTTGTCCTGGGGGGTAGTCGTCCTAGAGGGTAGTTGTCCCAGGGGGTAGTTGTCCTAGGGGGTAGTTGACTGGGGGTGATTATCTTGAGGGTATATATATATACATATATATGTAATATATAAATATATATCTCATTTGAACAATGTAGTCATAAATATTGGGTCATCCTGAGGATGTAGTTGACTGGGGGTGCTGATTCAAACGATTAGAGAGAGAGACAGAAGAAATGGCTTGGACACATAATGCAGCATGATGAGGGCTTGATGCTCAGAGTCATAGAAGGTCGTATTCATGGAAAGAAGAAGAGGGAAGACCTCGTAAAGGCTTTCTAGATGATTTAATCACAGAATGTGGAGCGACAGGAATGAAACGCTGAAACGGATGGCTCAAGACCGAGGAACTTGGATAGACACTTTATATGAAATTTAGATTGCGTCACTGAACCTGTCATAAACTGACAGATCACTATTGATGATGAGTCCTAAATAGAGAAGAATATAATTCGCATCTCCTTAATTACCAAATAGATCATAAGCAAGATGAATTTGACCAGCCTTCCTTAGAACATTCTTCAGGGCTTCACACTCTGTGGCCTTGGTTTGCTTCTTTCTCCAGTCTCGGAGCATTAATAGCGTACCCATGTATGATACTCCTGCATTTCTCATGTTTGTGTCGACATAACGTTGGACAACTTCTGGATAGAGGCCGAGAGCCTTCCCGAGATCATTTATCTCATCAAGCCTGACAACTTTTCGAGCAACAGTGGTCAACTTTACTTCAAATTTGTCCTGTCTACCTGAAATGTTCCTTAAATAAGACATATTGAAAAAAGAGATGTTAGTTTGTTTCTAATTGTATGTACTGACATCAAGGGGGGGAGGGGTTGCATCAATACATCCTAGCCAATGGTTACATTTAAAAACAACACTGCTATCACTTTCTTGGACCCTTATCTGACTGGTCAGGTATAGTGCGACAGGCATTCCTTTTACTCATCTCCTCTTCATTTTAAATGGAATGATTTCAATTTTGATACGATGTTACATGCACCATGAGTAACAATACGTGATATCAATACATATTTGTTTTAATGAGTAAGCCTCAGATCGGTTTGAATTCACAGCTTACTAACTGCTTTCAATTAATATATTGAACTTTAGATGTTAATGATAGGTGAGCCCAGTTTTTCACAACGTACTATTACAGCATTTAATTATATATACTGGACTTTAATAATAAGATATTTGAGACCAGTTTCCCCTTGTCTTCATTTATTGAAGATTCGTTTTCAATTGCAAACTTCCATTGCAACCGAGCAAACAATATTTAAGGAAATAATGTCCGCACTGTATAATCGTGCAGTTTTTGCTCCAATTTCATTATCATTCACCTTGCAATAAATTATATACGTTATAAGATTGGGTGTTTTTTCTCATTTGTAAGGGGGGGGGGGTTGGCAAGCTGCCCCCTTGCCCATCATTCCTGTAAATACATTAATGATTTCAGGTTTATATCTGCACATGCTCTGATCTCAGTCTGAATCTACTACCATGCTGAGAGTATTACAGGTGAAAGAAATGATCATAACTTACTCCAGAGTTTCACCTGTACTTCGATGTGATGTTTGCAGTGTCTGTGAACTTGATGCAGCTTGAAGTTGTTCTGCAATTTCGAGAACCAAGAAAGAGTAACATTGAACTACATATATAACTCATTATCCTATAATTCTGAGTGATGAACAAAGTAAACTGAATATTCATCTACAATTTCATTTCATTCATTTCCTCTAAAACAAAGCTAATAAATAAAAAAAACAGCAAGACTTTTGAGTCTTGGTTTCAGACCATAACCCTTTTAAATGTTATGGATCATTCATTGAATTAAGATCGGTACAAGCCTATTTGATGGAGGAAATTACACAATTACACCAACAAGAGTCTGACATCTCCTTAACTCAGCCACAAACAGAGACAACATGTGTGAAAGCATTTCTGTTAGAATTTCACTTTCTTTGAGCCTCAATCAGAAGAAATGGACATCCCTCTTTACATAATGATAATGCAATGGGAATGACTGTAATACTGATATCTATAAAATGATGAAATACATTTAAATTAACATCTGAATTCCTCACTTTGTAGGGCATTTTTTAATGCACAACTCGTACAGGGACAAGGATATCATATTGTTTCTATAGGCAATAATTGGGCAAACATGTGCCTGATATGTGACGGTCACAGCAACGAATTATCAGTACAATAGCAATAGGAAAAGCAATCATTTTACTTCATTAACATCATTTAACCCATTTTATACTGGAACTGAGAGTTCCTTTTGTTACGAGTTTGAAAATGACTGAATTTTAGTGAAAATCAGTAGTCAACAAGTGAATGCATAGGCTTGAAAGAATGTGCTGACCATAATGTAAACTGTTAACAGACATGCATGAACGTACACAATTGCACTTCTAACAGTAGCAAGTAAAGAGTAGATATTTATAGTTCGATGAACTATCAGCGATATTGCAGTGGCAAGTAAGGGGTATTTAAATTTTAATACGATTTTACTATGAACATCAAGCCTCCGCAATGGGGAACTTTAATAAAGCTACACGACCATTATACTCTCATATATACATAAATATATATATATATATTATGGAACATTATAGTCCCAAAAAGAGAAAAATATAATTTGCATCTCATATAGTACCAAATAGCCCATTAGCGAGACGAAGTTGACCAGCCTCCCTTAGAACATCTTTCAAGACTTCACACTCTGTTGCCTTGGTTTGCTTCTTTCTCCAGTCTCGGAGCATTTTTAGTGTACCCATGTATGATACTTCTGAATTCTTCATGTTTGTGTCGACATAACTTTGGACATCTTCTAGATCAAAGCCGAGAGCCTTCCCGAGATTATCTATCTCATGACGCCTGGCAACTTTCCGAGCAACAGTGGTTAGCTTTTCGTCAAAGTCTTCCTGTCTACCTGAAATGTTCCTTAAATACGACATTTTGTTTTTAAAGTATGTTAGCTTGTTTCTAATTACATGTACTCACAACAGGGGGGGGGGGTTGCGGCAAAACATTGTAGACAATGGATACGTTTATATTTTAACCAAAAATCGCTATCACTTTCCTGGACCCTTATTTGCCTGGACGGGTTTAGTGCGACAAACATTCCTTTACTCATGTCCTCTTCATTTGAAATATTATGATTTACATTTTTGTATGATGTAACATTCACCATGAGTAAGAGTACGTGACATTAAATGTTTATTTATTTGTGAGTGAGCCTCAGACCGGTTTGAAATTACAGTGTACTAACAGCATTTAATTATATATACTGGACTTTAATAATAAGATATTTGAGACCACTTTCCCCTAGTCTTCATTTATTGAAGATCTGTTTTTAATTGCAAACTTCCAATGCAACCGAGCAAACAATATTTAAGGAAATAATGCAGTTTTTGCTCCAATTTGATTATCATTCACCTTCACAATTTCTGTACGTAATACATTTGGCTATTCTGTTTCATTTGTCCATCCCTCCACTAAAGACATTAATGATTTCTGGTTTATACCTGATCTGATTTCAATCTGCAGTGGCGGAACTAGGTTTTTGCTAAGGGGAAGGGGTTAACCCAAATACGATTGGGAGCATCGTCCACGAGCCGCGTAGCGGCGCACAGTGGGCCAGGGAGGAACCAAAGTGTGCCAAAACTAATTTCTGGGGATTTATTTTCTATAAATCCATAGGAAATGTTTGGATGTCCAGGGATTTCCGCTTAAATAGTATTACCAACATTTTCTCTGATATCTAAGCTTTAAGGTGATACCAGATTTGGCTGCCCGATCGTGCCCGTTATTATGTTAGAGCCGTTTTCCTTGCAACATTGCCCCGAAAAATGTATTTATTTTGGTCCGCGGTGTCAGAACAAGTGTCACGCGCCCCCAAGCCCCGTGATTTATGACCGCGAATCCTTCATGATTCAGCCGCGGACTAAAAACAAACATATTTTTCGGGACAACGTGGCAAGGGGAATCGGCTCTAACATGACAACGGGCAAGATCGGGCAGCCAAATTTGGTATCAACTTAAAGGCACACTGTCCTACTTGTAGCTACTTGCTCCCTCTATATAGAAAACTTCCCAAATCGGTGCCTGTTGGTCCCCCATGATCCTCTTTTTCTTATGTTAACTGAGAGCTGAGTTAATGAGATAGCCACCTGTCACAGTGACCTCGATGGCTTACTGGGTGGTCTAATCCCTTCTTGCTGAAGTAGTAAAGCCTCCCTCTAAAGCTTAGACATCAGACAAAATGGTGGTATTAAAATGTAAGCGGAACTTTGTGAAAATCCAAACGTTTCCTCTGGATTTATAAAAAACATGGATAATTAGTCAATTTTTCATTGAATTAACCTTTAATATATCATGAAGATTGTGTTTCTATACATTTTAACCAATTCATGCAACGAAATGAACTATCAGGATCATGTGAGAGCAATTTCATATCAATAACTTAAGAACTTCATGTTAAATTGAAAGATTTATAAAATAAGTCACTTTTGCACTAAAACTGTGAATATGTAGGATTTTGCTGTTTGAAGGAGTAAATTTATACCCTAGTTGTGCTTACCGGAATTAAATATTTTACTGAGGTATTCCTCAATGTATTACAGTTCAACTGGTCAAGAAGAGAATTGAAGAAAAGTAAACCTCAAAAATGAGTTTTGGCGCACTTTGGTTGCTCCCTGGCCCACTGTGCGTTACCATGGTTACGCGGACGAGCGTTGAATCGGCTGTGCGCAAACGTATACAGTATAAATGTGTACCAATTATGCCCAATAATAATCGATGGACGTGGGGAGGAAAAGCGCCTGCACATGCAGTGTTGCAAATTCTGGCAAAAAGAAATACCATACATGGAAAGCTTAGGTTTGGGCGGACATTTTGAAATTAACATCACTGCGGGAATCGACCGGAATTCTAATAAACATGCTACTTTTATAAAAAATTGCAGTTTTTTCCTTTTTTTGTAAAATTTAATGCTCATTTTTCTCAAAAATTAAGCTTCCATACATTTGGTCATTGTATTTTCTAATTGGGTTACCAATAGGCAAGAAGTGCACGCAGTATCAAGTTGATTGCTTTTCCCTTCATAAATTCTCAACACCTATTGTAAAGTTGCCTCTTTTATAATTTTTGGAGCAACATATAGATTTTCCCATGTTCGCAGGGGTATATGACACTTTTAAAACTCGCTAAATATTAAAATATGGGTGGAAAAATATTCTTTAGAATGTTTTCTTCCCCAAGCGAATGAAAAAAATATAAAAATTCACATTCGCCAATTTTGAATTTTGGCACACTTTGAGGCGATTCTGGCCCACTGTGCGGCGATGCAATTTTTTTGTGGCTATTTTGAACCCCCGTAAGTGATGTTTTCCCGGCATCTACTAACATCTACTAATACTGTGTGGGTCTGGACACATTATGGCATTTTTCCATGCACATCGCATTTTCACTTGACAGCCCAAGAGGGGGGCAAGGGGTCAAACCCCCTAAACCTCCCCTTCCCGTAGTTCCGCCCTTGGTCTGAATCTACCAATCATGCTGACAGTATTAAAGGTGAAAGAAATGATCACAACTTACTCCACAGATCCACCTGTACTTTGATGTGATGTTTGCAGTGTCTGTGAACTTGATGCACCTGGCAGTTGTTCTTTAATTTCGAGAACCAGGAAAGAGTAACGTTGAACTATATGCATAACTTGTTATCCTATAATTCTGAGTGCTGAATAAAGTAAACTGAATATTCATCTACAATTTTATTTCATTTATTTCCTGCACTGAAAATGTCATCTAAATAATAACCTACAAAATAAAGAACATGCAAGACTATTGAGCCTTAATTGACAGACTATTATGGATCATTCATTAAATTAGGGTCGATACGAGCCTATTAGATGGAAGAAATTACAAAACTACACCCAAAAGAGTATGACTCCTCCTCGCTTCAGCCACATAGAAAATACATGTAAGAATACATTTATGTTAGAATCTCACTTTGCTTTTGCCTCAACCATGCCTTAATGAAATAATGATAATGCAGTAGCGATAACTGTAAATAGAAATACAAAAATATATTCAATAACTAAATTCCTAACTTTGTAGAGTATTTTATTTATCCACAAATCGTACTGGGAGATGGATATCATATTGTGTCTATAGACAATAATAGGCAAACATGTTCAATAACATGTGAACTCATCTATCTGGAAGTAAAGTTTGATTGCGTAGTACATATAGGAATAAGAGGACACTGTGAGGTTTCGAATCATCTACTTGATATTTACTGGATCCCACTTGAAGAAAAGCACATGCTCTGCACACTTAAATGAGACCACCCAAACACATGGATTGACAGTTTGGTCCAAACAAGTCCGCTTTTTCTTGTCATGTTTGGAAAATGAGGGCTTTTGAAGAGCGATCCTTTTCAGGGGAATTCTTATCATGACTTTTTTGTTAACTAACATGAAAATGAAGAAATCGCACAATTGATTTTCCACCTTTACCAGTGATCAACCTTCTTGTAAATAAAAATACCTGGATATTGTGAAAAAGCTCTCTCTCTTCTGTGAGGAGTTGAGAAATCCAATTGAAATAGGAAATTGACCTGTAGACTCTCAATTTGTCCTACTTTTAGTGCTACTGCAACAATGTCTGGCTGGTCGGTGAAGTCCAACACAAAGTACTCACAGATCCTGGCTCCACTCATTAGTTTATCACAGGAGACAACCTTTAACAAAAAAGTTTAATGGAGGTCATCAAAAGAGTAGGTAAATCAAATGTCTCTTTTATTTTTCCTACAGTAATCATCTGCTTTGAAAGTGTATATTGTGCAGTATTGCCATGAATTTAGCTCCATCAACCATTATGAGCAACTCGAGCATTTGAAGGAGTAATTCCTTCCATTCCAAATTTGGAGTAAGATTCTGATTATTTACAGATCCATATTTATATATACAGTGCGTCCCAGAAAAAAAGAAACCGAGAATTGGCGATGTTTTATCATAACTTAATCACAATTATAATTAATAAATGACACACATTTGGAAAGCTTAGATCCTCTTCTTTCATTTGTTGCAACTGATATGAATAATTTCTCACGAATGAGTGATTAAACGCACTTTGAAGAGAGGAAACCAAAAAGTCATTTGGCGGGCGGTATCTGAATCTTAAAGAGAAAATCATGTTTCTAGAAATTTCAATTTCTGCCCTTTCATATGACACCTCAATCAGGAAAAATGAGCCAGGCATAACAAAGCTCTGTTTGTTTAAAGTAATGCTTGCATTTCCATAATTTGATCAAACGAGTTTGTTTTCACTGGCTGCCTGCCGTAGCAGCAAGCAGAGTTGACAAAAGACTTAACTCCGTTTCGTTGAAGATCAGCCATGCATCAGGTCTTATGTCTTCTTAAGTTGGACATCCTTTCAGATGTTTCAGTCTTCAACAACACAATCATTGAAGCAGATAATAACATGTGGTGTTCCTCAGGGTTCTGTTTTGGGACCTACACTGTTTTTGTTGTACATAAACGATTTGCCAAACTCAACAAATTATTTTAATTTTAGACTTTTTGCCGATGATTCTAACTTGTTTCATACGTTTCCACCGAAACAGAATTCAATTGATATGGATAATATAGTTAATATGCATCTTGATAAGGTGACCATATGGTGTAAGGTGAATAAACTTACAGTCAATCTCTTAAAGACTAATTATTTGTTAATAAGAGGGAGTAGGCAATCAGTAGTAACTCAAGGGGTGCTAAAAATAGCAGAGACTGAAATAGCCCAGGTTGATGTTGCATCATTTGTAGGAATTTATATAGATCAACACTTGACGTGGAAACCTCATATCCAAAGGGTTAATAAGTTTATCAGGAAAAGGGTTGGTGTTTTATATAGATTAAGACAGTTTGTGCCAAGGCGTGTTTTGTTGTTACTGTATAAGACGTTAATTCAACCGCATATGACCTACGGAATTGAGGTTTGGGGAAGTAATTATGAAATGAACATGAAGTGTTTATTATTAAGCCAAAAGATGGCACTAAGAGTTATAACGTTTAGTCCAATTAGAACTCATTCACAACCGATATTCCAGGAGCTAAAATTATTGAATGTGTATCAACTCCATAAATTATCTATTTGTGTTTTTATGTATCAATTATTGAATGATAAATTGCCACAGTCTCTAATTCAGTATTGCTGTTTCATAGAGCACAACTATGAGACTAGACAAAGAGAAAGTAAGAAGTTAAGTGTGCCTAAAGTAAGGACAACGCAAGGTAAATTTTCAATGTCATTCAGAGGCACACGCTATTGGAATGATCTACCCCTTTCTGTACGGGAGAAAGCATCAGTATCTTGCTTTCGTAGAACTCTTATATCACAAATGTTAATAGAATAGTTGTTTATAACTTAGAACCAAGGCTCTTGCCTTATTGTAAATATTATGTTATATAATTCTTCATCTTTTATTTAGTGTAAAATACCAAAGCTTTGTATATAAGCACAGAACATATTTACCCTAGATGTAGAATAATTTGTAGCTTAGGTATGTATTCAATAGTTGTTCATATTTATTCATTACATTCTCATTTATTGCTGTGATACTTTTTGTGTGTTAGTGGTACTAGACACGATTAGCATTAAATGCTATTTTCTGGTCCCATTTGTCCTTTCAATGTTAATTAATCATTCACATTTGATTGTTATATTGATGTACTTTTTGTTTTGGATAATAAACTTCAAACTCAAACTCAAACTCAAACTCAAACTCAAACTCAAAACATAATGCATGTATACTGGTACGTTATGATACAAGTCAATGGTGAAATGACCAACAACTTTTGTTTAGGAAGGGGCATCATAAAATCTGCATCATAACAAGCAAAATTTACACAAAAGCTGGAGAAAAAAAAGGAGGACATTTTTTATTCCGACAACATTTGTAAATCACTGATATTGAATTAGAAATAAACTACGTTTGAATTTGATTCCCCCCCCCCAATCACAACACCAGCGATAAAAGTAAAGCAATGCACAAGATCATCCGACGATGTATGGATTCAACTTTCCTATTCAGTTATTCAAAATCTCTAAAGGACAAGTCCATTCGAAAAATAACTTACTTTCAATACAAGCAGAAAAATCAAACAAACCAATCAAAAAATGTTTGAGCAAAATAGGATAACTAATAAGAAAGTTATACATTTTTGGAAAGTATTTAAAACTGTGGAACAATGAGAATCACAACACAAATTGCCAAGATGGTTATCAGTTTGTGACGTCATGTCCTCACCATTTTATCAATTGCTCTATATGGTTTAATCCCATTAATTTCCCTTTTTATTCCCAAAAACTTGATTTCCCCAATGCCTGTGCCCAGATTATATGATTTGTATCATATTGCGGCATTACATTTTACAACATTCTTCATGAACTTTGAAGAATTAAACTACTTTCTGAATATTGTATATTCATAATTATTGATTTTTTATAAAAAGATTCTTAAAGAGAAAATAGGAAATTGATATCATCAATATAAAGAAATTAATTAGTGGATAATGATGACATGACGTCACAGACTCATGAGTGAGTTGCCAATTTGTCTAGTGATTTTTAAAGTCTTTAATGTCATTACAAAGTCATAACTTTCTTATTAGTTATCAGATTTTGATCAGACTTTGTTTGATTGGTTAGTCTGATTTTTCTGCTTCTATTGAAAGTACGTTATTTTTGGAATGGACTTGGGCTTTAAACACATTACTGAACTTACAACAGGTCTTCCAATTACTGTCCCGTTTACGTAAAAGGTCATACTGAGATCACCTTTTGCTGGCTTAATAAGGACATGTTGTTCAATATCGGTAGGTTCGAATCCATGCTGCCTTTCCATGCTTTCTACCATCTGTTATCAAAGAAAAGAAAATACAATTTACAGGTTTGCATAGATATACCAGGAAAAAGAAAGAAAATATCTCAGGAAGCAGTAATACACATTAACACATCAATTGTTATGATACAACATACATGTAATTTTTTTTTTCTCCAAAGATGAAGAACAATATAAGATATATTCAGTCCCTACAATGGGCTCTGAATCTTCTATTGTTAGCACAGGCGGTGGTAGTTAACTACACTCAAGCCCCTTTCACACTGACATGGCGTGGCGTGGCATGGCGTACAGTAGCGTAGTGTTGCTTACACCTGCGTATAAAATTGGTACTTTCTGCGTCTATTGTCTACGCTGAAAGTACGCAAACAACAATAAACATGTTTAATTTTGTGCATCCATCTCGCGTACCCCTTTATCATGTGTCCCTCAGCATATAATTACGTAGGTCAGCCTCGGGCTAGTTTGCAGGCACAAACCCTGGTCAGTCGTAAAAGAGAGTCTGCACTATAAGACTACCGTAGGCCAAGTACGATAGCTGCTCCTGACACATCACAACCAGTAGGTAGCTGGGCTAGGCTTCTCTCAAGGTACAATGATTTTGTGATAAAGTGTCAAATTAGGCAGACGAGCCTAGGGCACCTTACGCTCGTCGCAGTCGGTGTGAAACCCGCTTAAGAGCGGGGCTATTTTGGGTGGTTTGAAGTGTAGTAGTGGATGTGGGCTCAGAAACACATTCAAGAGCATAAAAACAAAATGGTTAAATCCTAGATGTTTGTAAAGGCAAGCCAGTTTCATACAAAGACGTTCTTAAGAAGGATAGATTATTTGTTCAACCTTAAAGGCATGCAGCTATTTCTTCAATATGTCTGGGCCCGTATTCAATAAACTTCTAAGACATTTTTCTTAAGTCTAAGAAAAAGTCTAAGAATTTGGCTAGGTTAAGAAAGTTGCCTCAGCCGTATTCTAAACACGTAAAGCAGTTTGTCTTAAGCTTAGCTAAGACAAATTCTTAGACCCGATGACGTCATGTTGGAAAGTTAAAGTAGTCGACTCGAGCGAATTAATTGCAACTCAATTTGCCTATGTAATTTGCGTGTTAAAATAAAAGTCGCACCGCACGAAAATTATACACTAACATGTATGGGAGATAGAGCGTAAGGGAGGATGCTTACATATTTGTTTCGGGCTTGACCAACTGACACTAAAACAGTCTAGTCAAGACCCCCTGAGGCTAGATCTAGCATCCACTGTAGGCTTTTTATACTTTTCTGTCAAACATCTTCGAAGAGCCCAACAGGAATTTCTTATGTCGCAGCCGCAGGGTCTGTGATTATGAAGGGAGCGCCGTCGCTAGCCGGCCTAGCCGGTCGACCAGCGCTAGCATTGGATTTGGAGCTACCCTTTGTTTTACATCGTCTACTGCTATGCTAGCCTAAAATTAATCAAATGGCTAAATGTAACCTTTATCAGACTCATAATATAACAAATTTTGTCTCACCTAATATTATGCCGATTGCACATTATTCCTCGTTTCCATATTTTAGTGCCAAAGACTAACAAAGTAAGAGACGGTTTCTTTATATATGACAGCCATGTCATAATTTAGTGTTATTTAGATGCTAAGTGCGCTAGGCCTACTCGTTAATTAGTTGTTGTGTACAAACAAACATAAACAAGTACAGTGCCTATATATGGCGCTCCTGCGCGCTGCGCCGTCAACACTGTATATATACGCGAAGCTTACGTTGATATATAGGTCAACTGATATCCTGCGTTCGCGCTGCATGCATTGTTTTTATTCCATTTGATCGAAACCCGAAGCTGTTGCTTGCAGCAGCACTGAGCTGCCTGTGCCAAAGCCCTATTTAAGCATCCTCATAGTATGCTTAAATATAGGGTAGATTTCTTACTTATCTTAGATATCTCGATTGTATTAGAATATGACATGCTATTTAAGTCCTTTTTCTTAGATAAAATCTAAGAATTCTTCTTAACCTTAAGGCAAATTTCTTAGTCCCCAATGCTGTTATAGAATACGATTTTTGGCTAAGATTTTTTCTTAGCCAAAATTTAAGAAAAAGTACTTAGATTTCATGCTTAAGAAGTTTATTGAATACGGGCCCTGGTCTCTCCTCTTAATTCGCACCCTTTACGTGTGCGATTGTTACAGTAGTCCGGCAGCCATCTCGATATACCTTGTTTTAGGGTCTATAGTTGTTTTTTTTTTGGATTATAGTTCCTTAGACCATCAATTTGAAGAATCCGATTGCTGACACTCTGTCAGCATTGAGCAATTTGAGATATGTGACGTCATACAAAATGGCCGCCAAAATCCCCTTTTTAACCAAAATTAATGATATAAAAAGTGTTAACAGCATTTTACTACATTAAATGGCAGTTAAATATCTTGATTTTTTTCTAGAATCATCATTAAATACAAATTGCGATGTTGTATGATCACAAATGATATGTAAATTTGCATAATTCGGAATGGCGCCCTCTATAGACACATTAATTTGCATAGTTCAAAATGATAGCCAATTACCAATTTCTAACATGAGATTATTTATTTTTATTTTGTGATTTAATACTCGAAGAAAACACGATTGAATTTTGTGCTCTCTGTCCCATAGATATGAGGTGGCATATGGTGACAAATGCCCGTTTTCAGTGACAGCGTTAAGAAACTAGATTTGTATTCTAAGGTACTAGATTCTTTTATATGAACCTAAAAGTTACGAACTATACCAATACGATACAGGACTATATCCGTTTATAAGTTTGCTTCAAAATCTTGAAATTTGTTTAAAAGCCCTCTAAAATGTTGGGAACCCTAAAATATTTCATGCGGAAGAGGGTGTCATTTAACACTTAATTCTGGAAAAATATTAAAAACAAATGTGTTCGAAGTGAGGTCGTGACTGTAAGGCGTGCTTCCACACACATGTTTGCAAATGAGCTCTCTTAACATTTTCTACAAACGCTTTAGTAGTTTGAGGTAGTGAGGCAAGGTTTGGGTTATTTGTAGCTCCTAGTCTTCGGACCCTTGATAGCCACACGTTGATACGAGCCTCTGACATTGAGCTGGTTGTTGACTGTCCATAACACGAGAGTAGGTTGAGTGATGACATATGACCATGCTGCATCAACATTGCCAACTGAGTCCTAGGGGAGTCGAATCTTCTGCTTCATCACTTTCAGCATTGTACCCTGTCCAATGCCAAACCTCATCTTGACGGTAATGACTAGCTTCTGCTTTTGCCTATTTCTGAACACCCAATCATCCTGCAGACTCGCGCATATATGCTGTCGATCAACTGTAGTTTGTTGTCATGAAAAGATAGTGAAGTTAGCAACACTAGAGACATGTTTAAACACATCAAGTCACCGACCAAGAAACCTTCTCCCAAAGTTATATGTCTTGAAGGATGAAAATGGGAACATTTTAACAGAGGATGAAGATATAAAGGCAAGGTGGAAGAAGTAATATTGTGTAAAACCGTATACTGCAAAAGAAACTGAGGAAGTTGATACTCATGAAGGAGTAACTCTGAGTAAGCGTCGAGGACGAGCCCTTGCTTGAACCTGACATCTTACAAAATGGAGCGAAGGAAGCAATAAATCATCTGAGACCTGGGAAAGCGCCTGGTATTGAAAATTCCCTGTGAAGCTTTTAAAAGAGAGTGGAGAGGAGGGCGTAAATGTCTTGCATAAGCTGTGTAACAAAATATGGAGACAGAGAATATGGCCACAAGACTGGAATAGAGCTGTTTTTCTCCCACTCCCAAAGAAAGGTGTTACAAAATGAATGTGCCAACACCCGCACTATTTCTATTACTCCGCATGCCAGTAAGATTCTTCTTCACTTAATTGCTGAAAGATTTAGAAACAAACAGGGTTCAGAACAGAAAGAGGGACAAGAAACCAAATTGGCAATTTCAAAAATTTGATGGAGAAAAGCAGAGAATTTCAAAAACTTCTCTCCCTAGCTTTATTGATTATTCCAAAGCTTTTGACTGCGTGCAACATAAACGCCTATGGAAGATTATGAGCTAGATGGGCTTTCCAGCACATATTATTCAACTCATCCAGTCGCTTTACCAAGACCAACTTAAGCAACAGTAAGAAAAGAGAATGGCTACACCGAAAGGTTCACTATTGGTCAAGTTGTCCGTCAAGGCTGCATCCTATCACCATAACCTTTCAACATCTATGCTGAATTCATCATGAGAAGGCTTTTTATTGTCAAGTTTCTGTTGGTGGACGAATGATCACCAACCTAAGATACGCCGACAATACTACACTCCCTGACGTACTAATTGGGGAGGGGGGGGGGGGGGACAGTTGACCCCCCAAATAAAATTCAAACTGTTTTTTTCTTCATATTCGATACCAGTGATTTACGAATGTTGCTGAAAAGACATGATTTTCCTGGTTTTTTTTCTCACTTTTTAGTAAATTATAATTTGTTAAGCGTATGCTGGAAAATGACAAATCCCTAAATTCAGTCAAGCAAAAAATATGCTTATTTAAAAGCCTACATGTCAGGGTCCGCGGAACGGCCGGGCCAAGGGGACTCGAGTCCCCCTCACTTTTTGTATAAAGTATGTTAAAGAGAACTAGAAAGAAAGTGACCCGAGGTGAAATGTGGTATCAAAATATGCTCATCTGACAGTTATTAAATGCCTAAAACCCACTGAGCTTTCGGGGGCTGTGCCCCTTGAACCCCACCTAGGGCTCTAAGGAGGCCCCTGCATGGATGCTCATCTGACAGTTATTAGCTGCCTACAACCCTGAGCTTCCGGGGGCCCTGCCCCCTGGACCCCACGCCAATTTGCGCTCCTCTCTTCCTGATCGTAAATACTTTAGCCCCCACCCCCGCTTTAAAAAACGTTCCGCGGGGCCTGCATGTAACATGTATGAGTGGTGGTGATGCAGATTGTTTTTCTGCCCCTCTAAATGTTTTTGCTCATTATGCCACTGACAACACTTATAACAAGAACATCAGAAGAACTACTAGAACTCCTTAAAAAAGAGTGAAGTATGCAAGTGAATAAATTGGACCCTACCTCAATGTAAAAAAGACCAAGATCATGATTGGTGGAAATTAACTACATGCAACAGAGCATGGTGGTTGATGGAGAAGAAGTTGATCAAGTGGACAAGTTTATGTAATTTTCTTGGGTCAATGATTGTCAAGGAGGGTGGAAGCTCGGTAGATATCAAGAGACAACTGGCCATGGCTAAACATCGGCCTCAACACTGTCAAATATCTGGAAGGACAGGAACCTCACCTTGGCCACAAAGATCCAAGTAATGAAGGCATTGTTTTTCCAAGTAGGAACTCTATGGCTGCGAGACATAGGCATTCGGAAAGGCAGAGAGGGGAGCAATATCTGCCTTTAAAATGTGGTGTTGGAGGAAGCTACTTGGGATGTCATAAAGAGATTACATCACCAATGGACACAATTAATGTCCATCATCGGAGATCAACCGCCACTTGCTACCAGGATTGACAAGTACAAGCTACAATAGTTTGGTCACGTTAGCAGAAGATCAGGAGATAACCTTGCCAAATTATTATTTAAGGTACCTTTAAAGGAACACATAACAAAGGAAGACTCTAGCTCAGATGGAGTGACGACCTTAGGGAAATCACTAGCCACCCTCTAAATACTAAATACACTCTACCGGATTGCAGGAGACAGATGCCGATTGAAAGGTCTCATCAAACGGGTCACAAGGGTGAGCCATGATCTATATGACAACGATGACGACGACGACGATGAACAGTGAGAGATAGTTTCTTGGAGGGCAGCAGTGACGCGGGATTCAGTTGGAAGATGCTCGACCCGTTATGACCTCTAGATACTCTTGGATCTGTCAAACACCAAGCAAACATCATCAGATTTTCATCCACAGTAGAGCACAACCATCAATGACTGTACAAGGTTGTTCCAGTGTCTCATGCCTGACTGACATCTCAACTTTTGTCAAATTCTATAAGTCCGCCATTGACATGGGAGTGCTCGTTTCCAGAATCATCAAAGAGTGCTGTTGGGACTGGTGAAAGCTCTTATGGTGAAATGTCCTTGACATTGACCTCTCTTCAACTTTTCATAGACTTTCGTACCCCAACATTCATTGACTTCTATATGGCTGCCATGGTTTGAACTTTCTTGGAAATTGTGTCATAGAATCCACCAGGTAATTTCTTTTTGAAACTCATGCATCTGTCTAGTTCAGATGTCAACTGCTTTATCCACATTCACTGACATTGGAGCAATGCTGGTCTAAATAAAACCTATCAATGGAATAATAATGCGTGCCGTAAAACCACTTCTCACCGATTTGATGAAAAATGAATTCTTTCATAGCTATTTTTGTTTCTTGACATATGTAGGGTAGGTGTAGGGAATTGGAGACCACCAAGCTTGAACCATCACTGTCTGTCCGTGTTGGCTCCAATATTACTATAGCGCCATATTATGTGACGTTTAACAACACTACTGCATATATCCAATTCTCGCTACCCTAAATAGGTACGAAAATCTCGAAATTCGCGAGACCAGGTAATTTTCACTCTCTCGGGTCGTCACTACAACTTCCGGTATAGAGTCCCATCCCGCTGGCGCTAGCGCCTGTGTTCGCTGTGCAGAGTTTTCACGCACGCTAAAATCGATGCCAATCAGTGTAATTGGTACAGATTATAATATGCAATGGAAAGCTTCGGGCAGAATTAGTGACTTTAGCACAAAAGGCCGTTAAACTCTACCGTGAAAGAGAGGGTTGTGATCACGAACGCCTGCACAGGAAGCTGTAATGTCGAAAAGCTATCCCATAATGCAATGCGGATTTCAGGATTTTCCCCGGATCTCGGCAGAATCGCTATTTGGGGTAGCGAGAATTCATTTCGAAGACTACAATGTATCGTAAAATTTAGCTCTGATATAAAAACACAATTTTCACTGAATGTTGTGGTGTATGCAGATATTTAGGGGTGGCTCTTAAAAATTAGTGTGCCAACAATCACAGAAAACTTATGGCCATTGTGTGTTGTGAATGGGTGTTGCAATGCACATTATGAATGGTGTCTGATCAGAAATGTGTGTAGGCAATGGGGGACACCAGGTCCAAGATGGGGGCCTACTTTCCCCCAGTTGTCCATTTCATGTTGAAAGGCACTATCATGAAACATATTTGGTTGTTCCTGTCACCATTCTAATTTGAATGCATTTCATTTAAGAAGTTGTTTCTATGCTGTGAGTTTGGTCAATGTAAAAGTCACATTGCCAGAACATTATTCTGAAAGTATTTAAACATAATTCAAAGCACCTTTATTACTGTAAACAAAAAACTACAGAAATATTTTGGGCCACATTGTTTTAAAATCGTTTCAAAATTACAGTAAGTTCATTGGCTGCATTGTATCTCTTTTAAAAAGTGTTTGAACTAACTATAACAATCCCATTTTCATTCAAATTGTATTTAAAGTGTCTTGATTTGTAACTGTCCCTCATTACCTACACATGAAGGTAATGAAAGACCTGGTGATGACGTCATTAATCATTGTTATCTTATTAATCAGTTACATCATGACCACAATTTTGTTTCCAAATAAAGAGAAAAAATTACTGAAGAGAATACAAAACTTTCTGTATGTGTAACATTGTTCATGTTTATGTTAATTATGCAAATGTGCTCAAGGGTCTCCAATTCCCCACACCTACCCTATCCAAATTTGGACCAAACAAGATGAAAGATGAATGCAGCACAACTGCAATTGTTGCCAAAAAAAAAGCATTTAATATGATTTCAAGTTGACATAGATTTAAAAAATTGGCATTTGGCTGGCACACATATTTTATTCAAATTAATATGTTTATAGAGGGCGCTATTTCAAAATATGCAAATAAACTGGTCATCTATAGCCATGCAACATCACAAACGTTTTTTAAGTGATGGTCCTCAAGAGATACAGACATTTGGCTGCCCAAAATTGTAGAAAAAATCCTTATTATATATTTATTATTCGTTTTTAAAGGAAAATCATGTACTTTGGCGGCCATTTTGTATGACGTCATATATCTTAAATTGCTCAAGGCGGACAGAGTGTCAGCAATTGGATTCTTGAAATAGAAGCTTTAGGCAATCAAAATCCATTGAAAAAAAAACTATAGACCATAAAACAAGGTTAGGCCAATAATCTGGGTTTGGCTGCCGGACTACAGCCCCAAGCCTGACAGAGTACCATCTTGACGCAGTACAAACAGGTGACGCTAGTGTGGTACGGTATGTCACTGAAACAGCTCCCGTAGGATTTTTGTGCAAAAGTAGATTTTTTTTTTTGTTGCATTTTTGGAATCATTGGGGTCCAAGCTAACAGAAATTGATGGGGTTCAAATTTTCCCGAAGACACCAAATTTCTCTATTTCGCGTTATATAAGCCATTTTGGCGCCCAGTAAGGACCCCCCCAGGAAATGAAGGAGGGGTCTGAAAATTTGAACCCCATCATTTTTGGCCAATTAGGACCCTTTTGAAGCCAAAAATCCTACGGGATTACATACCATACAGCACTACTAGGCGCTAGCCTAAAATCAACATGAAGTTTATCACAATTTGTTTTTCTTTAATATAATAGCCCATAACTAATTTCTTTTTCATTATTATCCCTTTGCTAATGAAAGTAATTATATTAATTTTTTAATAATATTCCAAAAAAACTCAAACCTTATTACATTTTAACAAAACATAAACAGATGTTTCTGTTTCTTGACAAATATCACACTGGTCATTACCCATTATACGCCATCTGCATAGATTATGCTTCGATACAAAAAATATCATGAAATAATTTAACATTAACTTGCTTTATCCTTTTATTTCCTAGTTGTCGAAACTTCTGCCAACTAAAAGAAAAAGGTCAATTAAAAAAAGAAATCCCAGTAATGTGTTACAATTGGTTTCGAAATTTTCTGTGTAAGGAGGGATAAATAATAATGTTTTATGTTCAACCTACGTATATCAACACAGTCTCCTGTATCTACTTCTATCAAAGTTGAAGGGAGCAAGGAGATAGCCCCCTTCACCCCCGCCCCCCCCCCCCCCCTCCCCACCCCCCCCCCCAAAAAAAAAAATAGACACAGAAATAATAAGAAACCTTTTTGTTTGTGTAGTGTATTGTGGTAATGTAAATAATCAGCAAAATGCTTTTAAAAAACAAATTATAATTAGGCTTACTTTGTTTTAAACATTCCCGCTCAGCTGCCATGTGAGATTGTAAAACAGTAACAGGAGCCGTCATGACTCCTTACGTCAAATATGAAGAGAGGGGAAAATAAGAATCACATAGATCCCTCAATAAGTAAAGCCCTATAGAGACAAATGATTGCCTTTCGTCTGCGATGACTTCCTAACTTCACAAACGAGTCATACGAGGCTATGCTACTGACAGTGCTTGCTCTCCGACAGGATGAACACAAACAACCCGATATTGCTGATTTACATGGAATATTACAGGGTGTGGTTTGTTAAACCCTCAAAAGTAATCGAGAGTAGGGTAATTTGATGCCACCCAAATATCCAGGACGACTTCAACTGACTACCTGACAAGATGATCGGCAACTGTGCTTTTATAGAAACCGGAAGCTGCTAGAGGGCCGCCTTTGTCGTTCATGGAGGAGACACAATGGAATCAACCCAATCAAGCTGGTGGTGGCTCAGAGATGGTATGGGCTTGAGGAAAACACCATTGGTGGTGTCGTATGGAAAAGTCAACGCTGTCGTGTATCGAGACATCCTAGAGAACCGTGCCCTCCACACACTCAAGAAGGGTCTATGGAAACAACTTTCAGCTGCAAGACGACAACACTTGATCACGTATGGCAGCTGCTGTCACAGTGAAATAATTCCTTGGTGCAGAGGAGGTTCAGCAGATATCATGGCCTGCTTGCTCCTCTGATGTGTACCATATAAAGCATGTCTGGGATGCCTTCGGCCGAGCCATCGATAAGGGGGACAATACTCCTTAAACTCTACAGGTGTTAGCCCAGGATCCGACTGAAGAGTGGGGCGCCCTCTCCATTGACACCATCAACACGATTGTGGACAGTATGCCATGACGTCTGAACTCACCAATAAACTCCAACGCTGCTTTAGAGTTTCGTGGAAGTTACTGATCCGTGTCAGGGGATGCCATATACTCGATATTAGTAGATATCAGTGACTTAGTGACACTTGAAAATTTAATATGATACTTTTCTGTTTGCGTGAAATCTCCTTGAAAGAGCCTTTCCTTTCCTTTCAAATGACCAAGGCGGAACTTTTTTCTGTTGTAACCTCTCATGTACGGGAATTTTTGGCCCTGTGCCTCAATCTATTGGACACCAACTGCAATGTCTTTGGAAAATGTTGTTAAAAGAATGTTTTTGCAGCCGATTAATTAATGCTCACTCGATAATTATGGCACTTTCTGACATTTATGTGCGAACAAACGCTAGCCTTTGCCACGATTGTTGACAGTTCAGTGAATTGTGTCAGATTCATCCCGTATCCGGACACCTACCCTTTCGACATCCACCCCCTCCCATAACCACCCTAGTCACCTACGCCCTAGGACAACTTCCCCCTAGGACAACCACCCTCTAGGACGACTACAGCACGGACAACTACCCCCCGTAGAACTACCCTCAGACAACTACCCCTAAAGACAACTACCCCCTAGGACAACTACTCCCTAGGGCAACCACCCTCTAGGACGACTACACCCGAGACAACTACCCCCGTATAACTACCCCCAGACAACTACCCCCAAGGACAACTACCCCCTAGGACAACTACCCCCAAGCACAACTACCCCCATACATCTAACCCCTAGGACAACTACCCCCGGACAACTACCACTCGGATGTTTGTCTGGGGAGTAGGTGTCCTAGAGGATAATTTTCGTAGGGGGTAGGGGTAGTTGTCTTAGGGGGTAGTTGTCCGGGGGAGTCGGCCTACAGGGTGATTGCCCAAGAGGGTAGTTGTCCTATAGGGGTAGGTGTCCTACAACCGATTCATCGACTTTCAAATCAACTGCTGCAACAATAATTTACCCGTCTTTCCCCGTTGATGTCGTTATAGAGGTGTACATGTAAGATGACAGGTGTTTTCTGCAGCGCTAATATCTTTTCTTTAAACGGCCGACAGCACATCTGTTTTCCTTGAAAGAAGACATTCCTGATCCTCGATTTAATGTTATCCATCTTCAGTTTGAGTATATCTCTCGTGATGGTGCAGCTAGGTATTCCAGACTTCGTTCTTTAGCAACTGCATCTATAATCAACAATTTGGGTGGAAAAATCAGGAAAAAATGTGGACTCATTGAAGCGAGGGATAAACATGGTTTTGAATGAAATTCAATAACGAGCAAAGGTGAAGACCTTCTCTGCATTATGTACAGGCAAACGAAAAAAAAATATCGGTGCACCTGAAAATAATCGATAATAATAATAACCTTAAGTATTTGCAAGCCTCTAATTTGACTATCAAATGCATTTGATAATATCAAGAAACACTGTTTCATGGCTTTTACTTCATCAATCCAGAATTTATTATTAATATTACCATTAGTAGTACTATCATCATCATCATCACTTTAATTGTTGCTTTAACTTTCAATTTTTAGAACACACACAAAGGGCTTTAAACTTTAATCATATTTTCTCAACTCTCTTTGTTAAAAAACAAAT
The DNA here is from genome assembly GCA_035222895.1 of Strongylocentrotus droebachiensis. Classification (NCBI taxonomy): domain Eukaryota; kingdom Metazoa; phylum Echinodermata; class Echinoidea; order Camarodonta; family Strongylocentrotidae; genus Strongylocentrotus; species Strongylocentrotus droebachiensis. Next base: position 62,403 of record JAVYIG010006603.1, read on the forward strand.
ACAAATCAGTCGACCAAAGACCCCGAAATGTGTAAATGAGTGATCTTGTAAGACTTAGGTTAGAATATTCATGTAAAATATACAATGAATAACATTATGATGGAGATACTCTTTTCAACTTAAAGAAAAAGTTGAGAATTGTTCAAAGAAATGTTGTGGAAACGATCAGAAAAGGTTGATCCTCTATCATAGGGAGGCGTGATAGCTCAGTCGGTAGAGCAGTGGTCTCGTAATCCGATGACCTGGGTTCGAAACCAAAACGATGCGCTAGTGCCTCTCGGTAAGGCTTTCTTAATAGCAGTCAGGTAAAATAACCATCACATCACTGAGCATATAAGTATTGGTGTGTACTGTTCTGAAATCATCAACATGATAATAAATTTGGCCCAGTCTTGGTAAAGTTAGAAGCACTGTACACAGAAAGATGTATGTGGGACTACACGAACATATATGTGGCATAAAAATACGTCCCGATTTTCGTGATGCTACATGCCATATTTAGAACATTAAGGCATTTGAAGAGCCATGCTTTTCCGAACATTTGTTATCTGATGTTCTTTCACAATTGCATAATAAAATGATAACTGTCACAAATTATTTCCACCTCTGCCTTCTCTGTAATGCCTATTATACCGAACATGTCTATCATTCATTACTTGAAGAAGAAAAAATAATCAAGTGTCTTTTCTTCGACAATCATCAAAACTGATTTTCTATCTTGTTAAAAGAATATGAATATGTTTAAGATAACGAGATTATATAGCCTCCGTTACATGAATATTCATGACCGATAAATATTAAGAGTCGGTTTCTGTTTACAGGTATTATTCTCAATATGAAATAAATCCGTGATATTTCTTTATAATAAAGTATGTTGTAAGAAGTTCATTCATAAATTTTATAATTTATAAAGAGCGTTTTCGAGAAAACTTTCTTCTTATCATTATTATCCCACGTTCTTTTTCATTTTCCGTCACCTTTCCCCTCGCTCTCACTTTTTCTGCCATTCGATCGGGGAGGCACGTGCCCGTCACCAGTAGCTACGCCACTGTTAACCTCTATCTTTTTCCATTTTTCTCAAAAAAATAAACATTAACACCTCACCTCGAACAGACTAGTAGTTTACTGTCACAAACACAAGAAATCTGAAGACCCAGCCACGCTGAACAGTGATCTAGACTAGTCCTAGGCTCCTACGCAAGGAGCGGTAGCTACACATTTCACATCAACAATATGGCGGCGATAAACATCTAAAAGACGGGAATTCCCCTTCGTCACAGCACGCACGCTACGTGATAGAAATTTCCACTCTGCAAAACGTGATGCATGGCACTGAACAATGTAATGCTCTGCTAAACAAGGTTGGCATCATTTATTAAGTTGTAGAGGCATGATTACAACAAAAATGCCACAGCGTATTGCATGTATAGCTAAGTTAGCTAATTTCCACCATTTGCATGCATGAACCGTGTGCATCTGGTTGGGTTGAGGCTTTAATAGGGTTATAGCTATTTTGCAGTTTTTTTTCTTCTTCAGGAACATGCCCCTACAACTGATTAAATAAAGTTAAACTTCCAATATAGAAGTTAATGGCGCCAGCTTGAGTCTTAGTCATGATAATGACGACAGTCTAATTATTTTGGATGATCAAAAAGGCATCTAAATCTCTCTCTCTCTCTCATTCTCATTTCGAACCTGAATCAAGTGTAACAAATGATACGTTTACACTATGTTCCCGGCGGCCACGGCAGCCCCGTTTGCCCAAAAAGTAGTGCGCCGTGGGATTTTGGCCATTTTTTGTATTTGTAGTCAAGTTTTGTTACGTCTTGTAAAGTTTTGTCATGGTCTATCACAGTATCCGTGACAGGCCGTGTGTGTGTGTGTGTGTGTGGGGGGGGGGCTGCTGAGTCCCAAGGGTTCAAAGGCGCACTACGGTTCGGCCCGCGGTCTACCACGGATGCCAGTACGCTCCCTCCCGGCCCGTCACGTTCTGATCGGGTCCCTCACGTTTATCACGTTCTGATCAAGGTCTGACGAGTGGTTCAAGTTCTGTCAAGGCTTTCTACGAATGAAACGTGGACGCCGGGAAGTTTTGGAGCACGTTTGTGCCCACGGTATAAAAAGGTCTCTTAAGCAATAGCAATCAATGTACCCGACAATGAAAGCCCAAGATGAAGAAGATTTTGTGTTTGCAACTTTGCTGGGTGCATACGTCCAGTCTTTGCGTCAGCAAAAAGAAGGCCAGCAGCATTTGAAGAGAGGGAAGGGCAGAGTTCAGCAGGCAGTAAGAAGGCGAAGAAGGCGGATGAGAAGGCCAAGATCCACGTTGGTGCGCAAATGGCTATCGGAAGACAGAAGCCAGCAGCTGGGCCACTACTCAACATTTCTCACCAGGGAGCTCCGCACCGAAGATGTCAACGCCTTTCAGAACTATCTGAGGATGCCTCCAGAGCTCTTCGATGATATCCTAGAAAGATTCACACAAGCCATCGAGAGATAAGACACGAAGTTCCGCATTGCCCTTCCACCTGGACTGAAGCTGTCAGTGACCCTGAGACATCTAGCCACTGGGGACAATTAATCGTCACTCTGCGAAACGTTCCGGTGCAGTAAAGCAGCCATCTGCCATGTGGTGCCAGAAGTGTGCAAGGCCATCGAGGAAGCCTACAAGGACGTAGTGTTCGCCGCTCCTGTGACGCCCGATGAGTGGAGAGCCCTTGCCCAGGAGTTTGAAGACAAGCGGAATGTGCCTCATGCGGTGGGAGCTCTGGACGGCAAGCATATTGCCATCAGCAAGCCACCCAACACAGGCTCCTTGTAACACAACTACAAGATTTTTTTTCAGTATCCCTCTCATCGCCTTGGTGAATGTCCAGTATCGTTGTATATGGATTGAATTTTGTGGAGTGGGACACAATGCCCAAATCTATAATGACTCAGAGCTCAGTGGACTACTCGAAGAAGGCCGGACAGGGTTGCCACCACCATGCCCTCTGCCTAACGATGACCAGAACCAGGACATTCCTTACTTCATCCTGGGAGACGACGCGTTTGCCTTAAGAAGATACCTGATGCTGTTGTACCACGTCTTCAGTTCGTTTGGCCTACGCCTAATCTGCACTGGCCTGCTCTGTCCACTGTCCGCGTCTTTATAACCAACCAGCCTCTTAAAGTACAGCGTAGGATGTTGCTGGAGGAAGTCAATGATGAGCTCCTTCTCATCATCCGTAAAGGTGGTGACGACCCTGTGTGCTGCCCTCCTCCTAGCTGGTGCGTCTTCCTCAGCCTCCCCAACCTCCTCAGCCTCAGGTTCAGGTTCCAGTTCAGGGACCGGGTCAGCAGCAGCATGCTCCTCTTCATTTGGCGGGGAGTGAACGGCGAGGATCTTCAGGCTGTTCCTGCTCCTCTACTACTACTGGTGGTGGTGGTGGTGCAGGACGGTGGGCCTTCGAACGTCTTGGCTTCTTCGGTGGCATAGCTTGACCTTCTTTCTTCTTATTGTAGATGCCGTAATGTGTCGTCGATTGCTCAGACTCGAATGAAGCTCCTGCCGTGCCTGTCTTTTATAAACTACCTCCCGACCGCGTGCGCCGTGCCAGAACGCTACGCGCCGCGCCAAAAAAAACGCGACAAAACGGCTACCATACACCCTGGCAAGTCATGAGAACCGTGGCAAACCGTGGCAAAACGTGGCAAAACGTGGCAAAACGTGGCAAAACGGGACAAAATGCGCAGCAACCGTGAAGCAACCGTGACAAAACGTGCACTAAACGTGACAGAACGTGACAAAACTTGAAAAGACCGTAAAATGCCGTGGAATGTACGGGCCTCCCGTCCCACTACGAACCACCTCCAAGTTTTGTTACGGCCCATTACGGTCTGTTACGTTTTGTTACGTTCACCCGTTTTGTCTACGGCCTACTAGGTTTCTCATCCGCACCGTGACTGCCGTGTTAAATATTTTGACAGTTTAAATATCTGACACGGTATCCACGACAATCACGTCCTGTCACGTTTGCCCATACGGTCCCCCGCGTTGTGTCACGTCAATCCCGTTTCGTCCACGGTGGCCTGAAACGTGGTTGCCGTGGCCGCCGGGAACATAGTGTAAACGTAGCATAATTTGTGAAAGTTGAAGCGTTGTGTTTATATGTTCTTCAGTACGGTGGTTTGTGTGTAACACCTAGCCCTAAATTGACACTTAAGTGGACATTAGGTGATGTTCATATCGCCACTGGTTATATTAATCTATATGTCTATCAGAAGGGATGCGTAGAAGTCTATATAAAATAGGAAAGTTCAAGGGTAAGAGAACAACAAGTTACAAATGAAAAAAAAGGATTTTAAATCTAACTTGATACAAAATGAAAAAGACGAACAATGGCTATAATATGAGCATGGACGTTGCGTGTATTTGCTCGTATGTGTGTGAAGTAGAAAGATTGAATTAAGAAACAGTTTGAAGAAAGAAACAAATGTCAGGACGGCAGTGCAGAGAATTCAAAAGATAGATCATCAGAGAGTCATTGTCTTTCTTTCCTTGTTTTCGTTTTGTTTACACGCACAAATTGAAGCAAAAGCGACTTCGAAAAATACAAATGTAGTGTGCACTGTGAATGCAAATCCTAGTACAGACGTTAAAACTATAAATTCTTATCTTTCGCAATACATTCTTGTGCATAGTATTCAACCTAAGCACTGTCATTATTCACCATGCCTTTCTAACTACCCAGTACTACAGTACATCCCCTAACCACTGCGTCATACCTTCATAGCTTACCCGAATATTACAACATTCTAACAGGGTGTCAATTCATGTCATGCATGCTTTATGATATGAAGGTCAAAGGTGATCGTTTTCTTTTCATCTATTCAATATGATAATCTATGCATATAAGAATGTGTCATTGTTCGCTTTCAGGTAGGCACGCAATGGGATGTCATATGAAAAAAAATTCCGCCTTTGCGTAGGTCTACCCCATATGAGTGCATAAATAGAAAGGAAGACAAATACAGATCTGATGTCATCATGACTACTACATGAGAACACCTTTTCTGAGCCTCTGAAACTGTTTACAGAGCAATGAACGTTTAAATGCACGTGATTTGCTAATGTGAAGAGTTTTGAGACTATTAAATATATGCGCTCTTAATATCGTTTTGCTTACATTATACAAAAGAAGTTTTCTGATGCATATCAGGAACACATGTATTCCTAACAAACAAGTTGTGAACTGAGTAGACACTGTCTGATGTATGAATGCAAGGATGACTATTAGGTTTACCTTTATACCTCCTTATCACCACTGTTTTTTTCGTCTACTCACTCATTCAAAGGTTTACCCACATTTTTGCTCAAAGTTAGAGCGAGAAGGAGAGAGAGAAAGAGAGAGAGAGAAAGAGAGAGAGAGAGAAAGAGAGAGAGAGAGAGAGAGAGATAGAGAATGGGTGAGTAAGAGGGAGAGGTATACTATAAAGAGAGAAAGCTTCAGTTCGGATAGGGCTGGTTGGATTTCCAAAATAATATTCGAATTAGATTCCCCGAACAAATTCATTGCGGGTATTTTTGAAAATATATTTAATTACGTTTTACAACCTTAACCTTATAGAGAGAAAGGAGCCTGTAAGTAGTTATCGGTTTATATTTCTAGTTATAGTTCCCTTTGCATTATATTACTGCAATTTATAGGTCAGAAGATAATTAAAAATGTTCAACTTGCTCATTCCCCCTTTCTTTCTGTTTCTTTTGTCAGTACTTGCCTACTCTCTCATCCTCTCTCTCTCTCTCTCTCTCTCTCTATCTCTCTCTCTCTCTATCTGTTTCCTCTCGTATCGCCTGTTCAATTACTGTCACTGAGTTAATATAGATAAATTTTCCGTTTATAACTTTACTGTATAGCTGATTTATAGCTAATATTACAATTGCTTTATGTATGCCTTCCCCTCTCACTCTTTTTGTCTTTCTTTTATTTCTAACTTTTCTCTCATCCCCTCCCCTTTTCTCTCCGTGCCTCTCTCTCACTCTATCACATTCCAATCTCTCGATTAATTGGTTTAATATGCCGTACATCTTTCTTTCTCTCAGGTATAACTTAAATACGAATATTGAATAATGCATGAACTAACTTTTTTTTTTTTTATTCACTGAGCTCATTGAAAATGGAAACATAAACACTCATATAACTAATTTGCCAGGATAACATCCAGAATAAAACAAAATAAAAGCAATACAAAACTAATTTTATGTATCTCATTTAAACCATTTTTACATTAAATATATAGAGAATCCTTGAATATCGATTTGGTCCATGCAAAAAGATTACAAAAATTTTTTTGTTAATAATTGACATTTATAACTGAATAAACAGGTTTTGTGTTTACTAAATACATGTATTTGCAAAATTGTATTTACAGGCACAATGTTACTCTCTTTCATAACTCACGTTTAAAAGTCCGTGATCAATTATTTCAATGACTAACATGACTAGCAAAAAATGAAAACCGGAAAGAAAATGAATATATAAGTCTACAAGATTGTACTGTATAGATACAATGCCATTTAAATGTAAGTAAATAGAAATTAATTTACTATATATTCAACCTAGAAAATGTACATTCAAGATTTGTGACGGATTTCTGGATAATTTTAAAAGTATGACAATAATGTTTCACTTCTTGACAGAAATGCAAAAATTTTGACTCAAAATGTTGATGCATTTTGTAATATGTTAGCTACCATTGATTATAGATTCACGGCTATTGGTGCATCAGAAAAATTTCTTCAATCAAAAACAGCCCCCTCAAGGACATTATCCCCATTGCAAATTACCCCCAAGAACAACCACCCCCTAAGGACAATTGTCCCCTTCTCGAGGACAATTAACTCCCACCCCTGAAATTTACTCCTCCCCCCACCCCCGGTACACCAAGAACAACCATCCCGAGGAAAAATACCCCTTGTTCATTAAAGTAGAAGTCCTCACTAATAGTAAGTTGGTTATAACTTTGTAGGGAGGGGGGGGGGTAATTGTCCTAGGCGAGGGGTGTGATTGTTCGAGGGGGTAATTTTCACGGAGGTACGTAATGGTGTCGCAAGTACATAGATGATCAATATGATTATACAAGATGGTCTGACGTATCTTGTAATATGCAAGAATATGACGTTGATTTATTGAATTAAGGAAAACTAATTGAAAACCTCTTATAATTGGTTGTATTTATAGAGTCCCAACTACAAATATTGATTATTTTATGGATGAATTGAATTAATGTTTGAACGTTATAACTAAATCACCGCACCGATATTTATACCTTGGGTGATTAGAAAATAAATTTGTTAAATGCTTATACCAATGAAGAGACGATTTTATTTTAGGAAACTATGTTTTCTCATAATTTGTACCTTTTGATGAATTAACCAACAAGAATATCATCAACATCGGTAACGTTGATTGATAGTATATTTTGCAATTATTCTGATAATGAAATTGATTGTTTGATCGTTTATAGCTAATGTTTCTGCATTTTCTGATCATTTTCCTACATTTTGTATTAAAAAGAGAGGAAAAGGTCTTGGTTTGAAGTCACTCACGATTCAATAAAAAAGAAGAATTAACGATGAACACTTACTTAGATTTAAAAGTAAAATAAGTGAAGTTTATTGGTGTTGTGATGATGCATGCTATGTCGTCAATAATTGTTATATCATTTTTATGTCATTTTTTCATTCAACTTTATTATGATGAGTATTTTCCGGAAATACAATAAAAGTCAAAAATATAACTTTTAAAAACCGTCGTTAAGAAGAGGTTCTTTAAAGTATATGCAGAAAAAAAGCGAATCTATAAAAGGTTTCTTTAGTTCATGAATATATTGTTTTCTTCTTCTTTAAAGGCATTGGACTTGGTATGGACTCAAAAGCATTTGACTCCATTGACCACCACATATCTTTGAGAAAGATTTACTTTTATGATATTACAAGTCTTGCATTGAAGTGTTTCGCAATTACTTGTCTGAAAAAAAAAAGTATTTGACGGTCAATGGTGTCAAATATTCTATACAGCAGAAATATTGTGGTGTTCCCCAAGGGTATGTTTATTCAAAATTCAAATATCCATTCATATGCCACTCATCAACCAAAGAACTAACTTCTTCACTTAATTCATTGAATGTTGCCGGCGTGAAGAAATAGAACCAATTACCCGCTTGTATAAAATTAAGTTCAACTGTGTCCGTTTAGTGGGGCCCTATTTATAACCAATTTGCTTCTTTTGGTCCTGACCATATATTTGCTTTCTATGCTTTATGTATTTTATTTTCTATTGTATGTTTTGCTTTTATATGTATGTATGGTTTAATACATTCAATGTCTGTTCTTTGTTAACTTGGACCACTGTTGTGGATGTAACAAGCTCATTTATATAATACAATCAGTCTATAAGGGACTCAGAATACAGATCCTTTTCATAGAGGCTACTAATATAATGACTTGAATTTTTTTTTTCCTATTTTATTTTAGTACACACAGTGCATACGCATGTAATATTGTAGCAATAGCAATTTATATGAATTATGTTATGTTTCAACTTAAATGATTAAAGGGATCCGGTAACTTTGTCTCAGATTCTGAAACAAAATTCTGGATTTAGCTCATGCTGAAATGATAATTATAAACCTTTAGGTCAGTCAGAAACCCCATGACTTTTACAAGCCGATCGCCTGTCTTTTTATCAAGATATTTATGATTGAAATTACAAATTTTGAAAACCGTTTGCCAAACGGTTTTTCATAAGACTACAGTCTACTGGGGGAAACGAGCATGGTAAAACCGGTCACTCAAAGATTTTTACTTTTTTGAGGCACTTCTTGATCGTTTTGAAGCGCATTTTGTTTGGGGCTTCAATATTACACCATATCACAGACACTGATAACACGCAGGACCGTTTATCTCAGATCCCTTTAAGCACAATTACCTTTAACCGATGTGTCATAAATGTTGTTGTTAAATAATGGAATAATAAGATGAAAGAAAATAAATCGTAACCTAACTAGACTTGCCCTGTTTTCCTGTCTTTTGCAGAACAATACAAAACTTTCTTCGTGCTAGGACCACGCACGACATCCCTCATTATCCTTAGACACATCTCCGTTGTATAGCACTAGACAGCCTTTTTTTTAAATTCCCTATTCTTATTCTCCCAAATCAATTTCTGCTGATATTGGCCAAGGCACAACATTAACCTGTTTCATGGAGCAGCTTTCTATGGCAGAGTAATCCTCTTATTTATCCTCTTCTTCCTCCTCCTCCTATCCTTCTTCCTCCACCTTTCCCTCTTCCTCGGTGTTCTGGGTGTACGCTGTCCTTTATGAACTTGGACCCTTGCTGTGGCTCCAACAAGCTCATCTGTAAGATATAATCAGTCAATAACGGGCTCAGAATGAAGATCCTTTTCATTGAGGCTGCTAATATAATAATTATATTTTCTTATAAAAACAAAAATCAACTTAAAAAGTACACACAATGCATATGTATGTAACATTGTGATATACAGATTGCTACCTCTGTATTTAACAACCATCTTGAGATTTTGAATGAATGAATCATGGTATTTACTATTATATTCCACATACTAAGAATCTTGCTCTACGATTAGTCAAAAGTAAATCACGTGATAAAATATAGTTCGTCCTTTATTGATGGGAGAAGCAAAAAGTTTGTTGAACTGTGTAGATAGTACTACTATCTACACAGTGCAACGCACTTTCACTGAAGATAGAGGTACTATCTACACAGGGCAAAGCACTTCACTGAAGATTATCCAAAAGCGCACTAAAACAGGCGTAATTAAGCGCGCATTATTACCAATGAGCGCAATTAAAACAAACACATGCGCGCACCGTACCCTCAAGGGGTTGGGTTAAACTGTTTAAAAAAAATTGACGTGAATTCGGGCATGGTGTCTTTTATGTAGATGCATACACATCCTTTTCTTTTTGTAGTTAAATTGTTTTAGATGTGGAATATAAAGCAAATAATCACCTTTTGGTTTCAGGCGATGGTAAACTATCACTTCCTTGTCGATCAGAATGTATACGCTATCTTTCCTCAGCTTCGCTCCGGAAAGATAGCTACATCCAGATCGCCTCGGAAGTGATAGTTTGTCACATCCCCTTCACCAACGGTAGTTATTTGCTTACTAATATTTCAAAATTATCTCCATGTATATCCCAACAAAAGGCTCATTTACATATGCCACGATTTATTGCAGTGGCTTTTGTATTATGAACCCACCTGCTAGGTGCCCAGAAAGAAAACAAACTTTTTGTTAATGTTGTAATCATTAAAGTTATAGGCTCTTCAAATTGATTGAATCAGTAAAGTCTCTGTGATGTTGTGGCAGAAAATCTCCTATAAAGAGTTATTTGCGACTGCGTCAGGGTTTATATTGCTGTTTGGTCTACAACAAGTTCATGTACCACCCAATAAGTCCATTCCCATATGGTCCATTCCCAGCCAAACTACTATCCACATGGTCTAAAAATAATTTCGTCTACTTTCCATAAGGTATAATAATCATTTGACGATTATCATTATCTATGATGAAATGATTATGAGACCATATCAAAAGTAGACGAAATAGGCATTAGACAAATTGAGAATTAGACTTACTGGATATAAGACTAAATAAAAAATCGACCATGTGGATAGTAGACGGGCTGGCATAAGTGGACAAAATATGGGAACAAACTAATTGGCTATAAGGAGAACGGGCGTCAAACCAAACGCCAATTCGGCCTACTTCACAATCAACTGACCGAACTGCCAATTTGATATAGACTTAGTGATCTCATAATCAAAACATTTATAATTTTCGTATTATTTCTTGGATATATTTAAAACTTTCGACATTCCGTTTACTTTATTTGTCTGCATTAATACAAATGAACAAGGGTTGGACGGACCTTTTATTGACTGAACAACCCCCTCCCCCACCTGATCCTACTGATCATGGCAACAGTAGCCCGCTGTAACTAGGGTCCAATGGGCACTAATTTATCGATATGTTTAAGGCACGGATAAACCGCTGAAGTATACTCCTGTTTATGTGAACGAGCGTTAATGCATTAGGCTCTGTGAGTACAAATATATATACATGTATAATCCAAATAAACTTACCTATTGAAAAAGTTGGAGGAGAGTGGAAATGGTGGGGAGGTCTTCCAGTAGTCTCGAACTCTGCTCAGAGTCTTCGTGTGATGCCTGACGTTCATGTTCAACTGTGACCTTTACACTAGGATACATCTCTGAAAGCTTTTGGACGTCAGTTTGAGACAACGGGCATTTCACATTTAAGAACTTGAATTCTCGGAGTGAACTCTCTTCCCATGTGCTCTGCGGTAGCTGACTGATACTCTGAGGAAAGACAACCTTGCATCTGTCAAATGTCAGGACAGTAATACCTTCGAGTTCATTGGATACAAGGTGCATTAGGTCAGCCATGGGTACAGCTACTGATGCACCCTCAAGCTGTAGCTCACAACCTGAAGATGTTCGGGACCACTTAACAGAGGCAAGTTCTGTACCTCTAAGCTGCACTTTCTTTGCCTCAACAAGCTTCAAACGTGGACTTGTCACATGAAATATATGTAGTACATTCGTTAATGTTTCAAATTGGCAGCAATCATCCGTCCCAAATGGTTCAAGATTGATGTAGGTCAGATATGGCAATTTACATGATGTAATGTCTTTTCCTGACTTGTTTGATGGAAATCTTCCAATGCCTGATAACACCAATGATATAATATTTGGACAGGAGGTACAAATATCCTTAAACGGGCCATTTTAGTTACAGCATCTGAATACCAGTCATCATATCTTAATTTAAGTTCCCTCAATGATGATGATGAATCGACTTCAGGGTAGTATGCTGGATTGGATATATAACATCGATCCCCCACTTGCAGATCTAGAATGTCTGCATTTGGAAAAGATTTACTGATCTCCAATAGTGCCTCATAAAGTGTTTCATTACAATTCAGGGGCTTAATGCAAACTGTGATGACAGATCGCATAGGCACAGGCATTACGGTAAATGGATATACATGCAGCCAGAGTAAATCAATGGAGATATGCTTACAATGTATGTGCTCATTGTTAAACAGCTGCATGCACATTTCATTCAGAAGCAACCATGCAGAGAGCACTCTCTAACACAGTACTCTTGGCACACAGAGTGTGTGATGTATGTAATGAGTAATTAGCCATGCACACATTCAACCCTCATACACTGCCTTATGTACTGTACATGTGAGAGTGGAGAGTTGCACTTGACCACTAGCATGCACAGCATAAGCATGTTTTAGTTACACTAATAAACTCCTGAATCTCAAGCAAAGATATGTGGTGTTTTATTACTTTCTGGATCCAGCTACATTTAGTAAAGTACTAACCAAGAAGTCTACATAACAAACCCACTATTTTTGACAAGTAATACCTTCGAGTTCATTGGATACAAGGTGCATTAGGTCAGCCATGGGTACAGCTACTGATGCACCCTCAAGCTGTAGCTCACAACCTGAAGATGTTCGGGACCACTTAACAGAGGCAAGTTCTGTACCTCTAAGCTGCACTTTCTTTGCCTCAACAAGCTTCAAACGTGGACTTGTCACATGAAATATATGTAGTACATTCGTTAATGTTTCAAATTGGCAGCAATCATCCGTCCCAAATGGTTCAAGATTGATGTAGGTCAGATATGGCAATTTGCATGATGTAATGTCTTTTCCTGACTTGTTTGATGGAAATCTTCCAATGCCTGATAACACCAATGATATAATATTTGGACAGGAGGTACAAATATCCTTAAACGGGCCATTTTAGTTACAGCATCTGAATACCAGTCATCATATCTTAATTTAAGTTCCCTCAATGATGATGATGAATCGACTTCAGGGTAGTATGCTGGATTGGATATATAACATCGATCCCCCACTTGCAGATCTAGAATGTCTGCATTTGGAAAAGATTTACTGATCTCCAATAGTGCCTCATAAAGTGTTTCATTACAATTCAGGGGCTTAATGCAAACTGTGATGACAGATCGCATAGGCACAGGCATTACGGTAAATGGATATACATGCAGCCAGAGTAAATCAATGGAGATATGCTTACAATGTATGTGCTCATTGTTAAACAGCTACATGCACATTTCATTCAGAAGCAACCATGCAGAGAGCACTCTCTAACACAGTACTCTTGGCACACAGAGTGTGTGATGTATGTAATGAGTAATTAGCCATGCACACATTCAACCCTCATACACTGCCTTATGTACTGTACATGTGAGAGTGGAGAGTTGCACTTGACCACTAGCATGCACAGCATAAGCATGTTTTAGTTACACTAATAAACTCCTGAACCTCAAGCAAAGATATGTGGTGTTTTATTACTTTCTGGATCCAGCTACATTTAGTAAAGTACTAACCAAGAAGTCTACATAACAAACCCACTATTTTTGACATGGTGGCAAGCGGTGAGTGCAAGTCACCTGCATGCCAGTTTTTTGTGCCAGTCTACCAGTACAGTGCCATGTGCAACACAGCAGAAGCCATCTTGGATTTTGCAACACAGCAGTAGCCATTTGGGATTTTTCCTTGTTCAGGAGAAACACACAGGAATTTGTTGAACTCCATAATTCCATGAACAGTTCGTTTGTTTGATGCCTGAGGGTGAGTGGTGACACATTCCACCATTTTGTTCCTTATTCTGAAACACAGCATTGAAGTAACATTAACATGGCTGATCATATACCACGAATGGATTGGGGTGCACCAAACCTTGCTGAAGCTTTTCGTATGTTCAGACAAAGATTGAGCCTATACTTTTTGGCTAAGCACACACCTAAAGAGGATGAAGTACCTATCATTCTACTTGCTGCGGGTGAAGAGGGCCTTCATCGATACAACTGTTGGACATTATCAGAGTCTGAACAGAAAACAGCGAAGATCATCCTCGACCGTTTTGAGGAGCAACTAGAACCGCAAGACAATTTTCGAGTATGTCGGCTGAGTTTGTCGAGAACAATGCAGAGGCCAGATGAAAAGTTGGACGATTTCATTAACAGATGTCGACAGATAGCTCGTAAATGCGAGTTTGATCACAAGGAATTGGATGAGCGAATCCTTGAACAGATTATTGCCAGCACACCCATCGCAGATTTCCGGAAAGACCTACTTACTACAAAGAAGGACTTTACACTGAAGGGTGCTCTACAGCTAGGAAGGACGTATGAAGCATCAAAGTCACATGTCCAGACCCTCCAGTCTCTGTATCATCCAACACAGAGTATAGATGCGGTGCAACAACAGAAACAACCTAAGAGCTTATGTAAGAACTGTGGGAGACAACATCGATTTGGCAAGGAGTATTGTCCAGCAGCGGGTGTTACATGTTTCTCGTGCAATAAGCAAGGACATTTTGCTCAATTGTGCCTATCAACCAAGCTCAAACAACCACAGAAATATCATAAGTCTTATGCATCTTCCCGGAAGAAGAGGGGAGTAGATGAACGCCAACACCCATCACGACGTTCCAAACAGGTGGATAACGTGCGAGAGGAACACACCGAATCTGAAAGTGAACTGGGTACGTTACCACAACGATTTGACAGGTTTCATTTTGACACGATCGTCATCGACTCGGTGAAGAGGAATGAAGCTATTGCACACTTGGACATTCAATTGAAGGACAAACCAGGTGTCCATGACCTGAAAGTAAAAGTGGATACAGGGGCAGAAGCGAATACACTGCCACTTCGAACTTTCAGAAGCATGTATCCAGAGCAGCTCGATCGTCAAGGTTTTCCACAAAATCTACCAGATGCAGGCACGATCCTCTCAGCTTACAATGAAACGCTGATTGGACAGTATGGAACAGTTGTTATTCCCTGCAAGTATGGAGACGCAGTATGGACTGATACCTTATTCTACGTGGTTCAGTCCAACGGCCCAGTGATACTTGGTCTCCAGTCATCTGTAGAGTTTGGACTTGTTACTCTCCATTGCTCTTTGAACATTGAAACACAAGTCAGTGGTGTCCAGGCTCTAGTACAACTCTTTCCACAGCAGTTCGATAGGATTGGAGAATTTCGTACCACACATCACTTGACAGTTGACCCCAACGTTCCGAGTCATGTCGACGCCCCTAGAAAGATGCCTATTGCCTTGAAAGACAAAGTCAAGGCAGAACTGGACAGTATGGAAAGCCAGGGTGTGATCAAGCAAATCATCGAACCAACCGAATGGGTGAACTCAATCACATATGTCACCAAGAAGGATGGAAGCATTCGCATTTGTTTAGACCCTCGCAGATTGAACAAGGCACTTATCAGACCTCACTACAAACAGCAGACCTTGGAGGAGTTGAATCACAAGTTTCACAACATGCAGCACTTCTCCAAGTTAGATGCAAAGTGCGGCTACTGGTCAGTCAAGTTAGATGAGGCCAGCCAAAGACTTACCACATTCCAGACACCTTTTGGAAGATATGTCTTCTGTCGCCTACCATTTGGACTCAGTGTGAGTCAGGACATTTTCCAGTTGGAGATGGACAGGGTTCTAGAAGGCTGTAAAGGGGCAGAATGCATAGCAGATGATATCGTAATCTTTGGGCGTACAGTAGAAGAGCATGACCGCAACCTTCTCAACTTCATGCAAGTAGCAGCAAAGAGAGGCCTCACGCTGAACTCAAACAAGTGCCATATCAGGCAAACGAGTATCAACTTCTTTGGTAATCGATACTCCAAGGATGGTATCCAGCCAGATCCCCAGAAGGTAGCTGACCTCGCAGGAATGCCGACTCCGAGCAACAAGGCTGAGTTGCAGCATTTCCTAGGTTTCATTACCTACCTGTCTCACTTCATCCCAGATTTCAGCACAAAGACTGCAGTTCTGAGAGATCTCCTTAAGAAAGAGGCTGATTTCATCTGGGAACCACATCATCAAGCAGCCATGGAGAAACTCAAGCAAGAAGTTTCAGAGAAATCACTACTCCAGTTTTTCGACACAACATCCCCAGTGTATTTGCAGTGCGATGCAAGTCTTCAAGGGTTAGGAGTTGCACTCCTACAGCATGACCAGGAGGGTAGACTCCGCCCAGTAGCTTACGCAAGCAAAGCCCTATCTTCAACTGAAACACGCTATTCATGTATTGAACGAGAGCTGCTTGCTATTGTGTTCGGAGTAGAACGTTTTCACACATATCTCTATGGCAGGCTATTCCATGTAATCACAGACCATAAGCCAATTCTGATGATTATGGAAAAACCTCTCACAGCAGCCCCTCCAAGGCTACAACGGATGTTGATTCGACTACAGGGATACAACTTCCAGATCACACACCGTCCAGGACTAGACAACCTGCTCGCAGACAGTCTCTCACGATTACCAAGCACTCACAACAATGAAACAGTTGAACTTGATCTGAGAGTAGACCTGGTGCAGTTTTCGTCAAGGAAAGTAGATGAACTGAAGCACACTACAAGCCAAGACAAAGTCCTAAGTGCACTGATGGAAGTTATTGTGACGGGCTGGCCTGATACGGTGAAGCAAGTGCAACCAGAGTTGAGAGAGTTCTGGAGTTACCGAGATGAGTTAACAGTAAGCGACGGTATAATTCTCAAGGGAAGCAGAGTTGTCATTCCCAAGCAGATGCAACCAGACATCTTGGAAAAGCTCCATACCAGTCACCTAGGCCAACAAAAAACAAAGTTGCTGGCCAGAGGAAAGGTTTTCTGGGGTAACATGAACAAAGACATTGACAGAGTAGTGCAGTCATGTGTGAGATGCCAGGAACATCAACCAGCACAAACGCCAGAACCACTCCAGCCACACGACATTCCCACAATGCCCTGGAGCACGGTGGCAACCGACATGTTTGAATTCAAAGGCAAACAATGGTTAATTGTGGTGGACTACTACAGCAAGTACCCAGTGGTTCGCCAGTTACCAGACCAAGCAACAAGCAGTGCTGTAATCACTATGATGCAACAAGTGTTTGCAGAGCATGGCATACCAGCAAAGGTGGTGAGCGACAATGGACCCCAGTATGCCAGTTACCAGTTCAAGTCGTTTGCTGAATCATGGGGTTTTGAACATGCCACATCGTCCCCCAGACGACCACAAGGCAACGGATTTGTAGAGAGACAAATCAGAACCATCAAGGGTATCATGAAGAAGACTTCAGACATTCAGCTAGCACTACTTCTTTGGCGTACAACTCCCATATCAGAGAAGCTACCAAGTCCAGCTGAAATTCTCATGAATCGCCAGTTGAGAACTACACTCCCAGCCAAGTTGCAGAGAACACAGCCAGATGCTGATGACATCTACAATCAGCTGCAGGAAAGACAGAATAGTCAAAAGTTCTATTTTGACAAACATGCCAGAAGAGCTGACTTGCCAGAACTTTACCTTGGGCAAGATGTAAGATATCGCGACCCAGTGTCCAGACGGTGGTGTCCTGCGACAGTTGATACCAGGGCTGAGGGACAGCGCTCCTACATTCTCCAAAGCCCTGAGGGACGTTACCTACGAAGAAACAGGCAGCACATAAGACCTGACCATACCGACCAGTCTACAACTGAGGTTCCCGGGGGTGTTGATAGCAATGGCCCAGGTGATGAAGGTGCATCATCCACTGACCACGATGACCAGTTGAGCACTCCACATCGTGCATTCCCCGAGCCTCAACGTAGCCCAGGACGGGAGGAGGCTCCACCTCGAAGCCCAGGACGGGAGGAGACTCCACCTCGAAGACAACGTTCATCGCGAAACACTCAACGCCCTAAAAAGTACGATGATTTTGAGATGTAACTGATGAAGAAGCAGAAATTCAGACTGAACTTGAACTTTTAAGACAATAATGACTCAGTTGACATTCAGATATCGACCAAGTTCAACATCAATGTAGGGACACGGGTGGTAAAGACCTGTGATTGAAGGTGAAGTTCTAGAACCTCTCCCTTCTTAGTCGCGAAGAAAGTATATATCTATATATATGTTGTTTTGTTTTTTTTTGCTATTTATTTCAGTACAATATATTGTTCCATTGTTTTCATAAAACTAAATATATTGTCTATTAGTGTGTAAACTCACACAGGAAAAGAGATAAATGCATCAATTGTACGGTAGATCTTAATTGTGCGATTATGTTACACATTGACATCATTTGAAAGTGGTATTACAAACATACAAAAATACCCAAGTCACATGAATTATCTGTGCACTGTAAACTAAACAGAAGTAGTTTTTATTTGTTTTAATCTTCATGAATGCTAAAGGATTTTCGTTGATTTAGAAAGTTTGGTATACAATGTGACAAACCAGTCGTTAGGAAATGATATAGTTTTAAAGAATAATGAGAAAAGCAGTATTAATAACTGTATTTATGCTGATGATTAAGGTAACCCTTTCCAAGTGAAAAGCCCATCATTTTTTGTTTTACAACTTGTATACTGGATGTGTAAAACCAGTTGATAGGTATCATCCTCACTCTTTTGAGGATTCTAGTTTTTTTGAATTTGTTTAAATGGGGAGTAGGGGAAAGATTGAACAGAATTTATTTTCAAGACATTTGTCAATTGCTAATATGTAGTTGTAAGTAAAACAAGAAGCAAAGATGGACGGGATGAGAGGATGAAAAGTTTTTAACTGTTTCAAGTAAAAACTTGTATTGTTTATTTTGAAGAAAGGGAGATGTAATGTTATGAGCTGAAGTTATACAGCATTCCTAATTTGAACATACCCAGTAACTTACAATGTATGTGCTCATTGTTAAACAGCTGCATGCACATTTCATTCAGAAGCAACCATGCAGAGAGCACTCTCTAACACAGTACTCTTGGCACACAGAGTGTGTGATGTATGTAATGAGTAATTAGCCATGCACACATTCAACCCTCATACACTGCCTTATGTACTGTACATGTGAGAGTGGAGAGTTGCACTTGACCACTAGCATGCACAGCATAAGCATGTTTTAGTTACACTAATAAACTCCTGAACCTCAAGCAAAGATATGTGGTGTTTTATTACTTTCTGGATCCAGCTACATTTAGTAAAGTACTAACCAAGAAGTCTACATAACAAACCCACTATTTTTGACAAGTAATACCTTCGAGTTCATTGGATACAAGGTGCATTAGGTCAGCCATGGGTACAGCTACTGATGCACCCTCAAGCTGTAGCTCACAACCTGAAGATGTTCGGGACCACTTAACAGAGGCAAGTTCTGTACCTCTAAGCTGCACTTTCTTTGCCTCAACAAGCTTCAAACGTGGACTTGTCACATGAAATATATGTAGTACATTCGTTAATGTTTCAAATTGGCAGCAATCATCCGTCCCAAATGGTTCAAGATTGATGTAGGTCAGATATGGCAATTTGCATGATGTAATGTCTTTTCCTGACTTGTTTGATGGAAATCTTCCAATGCCTGATAACACCAATGATATAATATTTGGACAGGAGGTACAAATATCCTTAAACGGGCCATTTTAGTTACAGCATCTGAATACCAGTCATCATATCTTAATTTAAGTTCCCTCAATGATGATGATGAATCGACTTCAGGGTAGTATGCTGGATTGGATATATAACATCGATCCCCCACTTGCAGATCTAGAATGTCTGCATTTGGAAAAGATTTACTGATCTCCAATAGTGCCTCATAAAGTGTTTCATTACAATTCAGTGGCTTAATGCAAACTGTGATGACAGATTGAATAGGCACAGGCATTACGGTAAATGGATATACATGCAGCCAGAGTAAATCAATGGAGATATGCTCGACTGCCGGACACAATGTAGCCAGTATGGAGATGAGATCTGGGAAGAAATCGACATCGCTTAGTTCAAGTTCAAGATGAGTCTCATCATCGGTGTTCATCCACTCGACTACATGTAACTTAAGTCCAGCATCACCCTTCAAAACAGTGTCCTGCCCAGATTTCTCGGCTAAATAAAAAAAGACAATTAAACAATTCGTTTTGTGTGGCTTGCAAATTAACAGAAACATACACAAGATAGCAATATATAATAACTGATACAAATATTGCGGTGGGATATTGATATAAAGATGAATAACACATATAACTAGCATATATTTATGGTTGATAAACACCCTGCATTTGACATTAAAAGTTTACAAAAATGGTAACCTTCATTTTTGAAGAAAATTTTGAATGATAATAGTGATTATAATAATGATAACAGTCATCATCATTATAAAAGCTATAACTCTATATACATATATCTATCCATTCCAGGGGAGGCTCATAGCCCAGATTCCCAAAGGCGGTGGAGCTAAAAATAACTTCCTGTAGGGGTTCCATTAACTACAAATAGAGAGTTGCAAATTCAGATTAATGTCTTTCAAAAAGGACATTAGTGCCGCGATTGGACCTGATCGAACCCCAAGCAATGCATACCGTATCTACTAGACCACAACACTTCTACTATGAGGATCATGCAAACATGTACAGGTGTTTGTCTTCATATTGAACATACCTAATAGATACAGATACACAAAAGCTGTCATATTTTCATTCCAAATGTCCTAGCTACTGCGTACCTTTTCGCTCTGAGTACACATCCATCCTTAAAGGTAATACAAAGTTTAGTATGGGGTCATGAATTTGGTTCAAATGAACATTTTGAAAGCTATGCGATTTAACAATATTCAATAATCGTTGTCACGGTTGATATCTAAAGTGATGAAATTGTAAAAAAAAAAAAAAATCTTTATGTTTTATAGCTCCCTCTCAAGACCGATATTACTTTAGCTTTAAAACAATATTTCTTGACTACAATTGACAGATGTGCTATTCCCATTTGGAAACTATTATCAGAACTGCATATTCTGGGTCGTAGCTGACCATGGAATGACCTTAGGCACTATTTGAACTATTTTTAATTTACCGGGAGCACCGGGGCTAGATTTGTATAGTAATACACCCACAAGGGAATCCGAATATATCATTATTTAAAAAAATTACTATCGATCCAATTTTCAAAATTTCCCAAAACTTTGCGTTACCTTAGCGTTAGTCACCTTTACATAAACTAATTCAACAGTAAATGTCCTCCTTTATTTGATGTCTAACGGAAGATAACAGTGGTCGAATTCTATATTAAGTGCTTGAAAAATGTACATTAGATAGATTCACACGAATTTGTTTTTGCGTATTGTAAGAAAATATCCTGCCATTTGCATTTTGTCTTTCTTTTAAAGAACATTTGTATAAACCTTATTGGAGGAAAAGGGAAATAGATCTACGTGGCCATACAGTATGTCTGTTTGATCAGCATTTTATTACATTTTGAAGGTTACATTTACGTCCAAAATTCTTACTAGGCTTTTGTAAGGCCTTAACAATGCTATGCACATTGATTGTATCGATTTTTAAAGGGTTTCAGCCGTTTTCTTTTTACAATTCTAACACCATGATTTTCGCATAATGATATCTGTCACAAACCTTCTCTTCTAAGCCCGATACCTCCAGAGCTCATTTCATCACACACAGTCAGTCTTCGGGTGTGAAGTAGAATTCCTTCTAACTTCTTTGACTATGAAATGTAATAGAAAAACAGGAAATGGTCTCATAATATATGTTTTACTCTAAAAAGAGCCTACACCTAGAATTGGTTAACACCATTTGACAAAAGTCTCATCTCCGTTTCGTTGAAGATCAGCCATGCATCAGGTCTTTCGTCTTCTTTGTGCTGCTACGGCAGGCAGCGGATGAGAATGAACTCGTTTAATCAAATTATGGAAATGCAAGCATTACTTTAAGCAAACAGAACTTTCTTAGTCCTGGCTCATTTTTCCTGATTGAGGTGTCATATAAAAGGGCAGAAATTGAACTTTCTAGAAATGTGATTTCTCTTTGAAATTCAATACCGCCAGCCATGACTTTTTTGTTTTCCTCTCTTCAAATTGTTTTAATCACACAGGCGTGAAATATGCATCATATGAATTGCATCAAATGCAAGAAGAGGATCTAATGGCCCGGTCCCACTGGCCGACGGACACAAAACGTATGCATAAAGGACACAGCGGACGAGCAAAATTTCGAGGGTGGCTCCATCCGTTTTCATCCGCTCCAGAAATGGACAAAATTTGCAAAAACAGAACGGAAAATAACGGACGTGGGTAGTATGTAGCGGGGATGTTAAACGGATGTTCATCGGAAGCCTAGCGGATGAAAGCGGATGGAAGTGGATGACAGCTTTGAATACTTTATATACGAGATGCATACGCTTACATCCTTTCTATTTCCGTGCTACAAACGATGTATAGACGTTCCATGTACCCTATCTTTCCTCCCTCTTTCCGTTTTTCAGCTGCAGCGGATGTGAGTTGCGAGGATGCCCAGAGGATGCAGAGAGGATACAGCGGACGTTTAACGGATGATAACGGACATAGAACGTTTGTTGCTCGTATTTGTCGCGGATTTACATCGTACACGGCGGAAGTTCATCCGTTCTAAAAGTTTTTTGCAGCTCAAAACTTTTTGCGCGGATGAAATCACAGTGGACGGATGCTCGATGGATAGAGCGTATGAAACACGTATGCAATGAGTACACAACGGATGCATAGCGTTTCCCAACGGATGGCAAGATTTGTTTACGTTTTACATCCTCTTTGCATCCGTAAGTGCAGTGGGACCGGGCCTTTAGCTTTACAAATATGTGTCACTTATTAATCTTAATTGTGATTGAGTTATGATAAAACATCTCTAATTCTCGGTTTCGTTTTTTTTTCTGGGACGCACTGTATACAGTATTACACCGTTGACTGATTAAAAGACTGAAAATACGGAAAGATAGACAAAACGTTGAGAGACAAAAACAAATCGAAATCAAATTAAAATAATGTGGACTCGACAAGATACAAATAATTAAATCTTATTGAGCATAACAACATAATTCATGGACTTGGCAACAATCATCAATGGCTACAAGTTATTCATAAAACCCTTGAGTGATTGTAATGTTTTTTCTTCTAGACCTAAGACTAAGCTTGATCATATGAAAAGAGTTGAGAAGAGATATAAAGGCATGGAAAGTTTTGCCCGGAAAGGGGTTCTTTTTTATATATCTCCCCCCCCCCCCCCCCCAGGGGACATTCAAGGTATTGGAATTATATGTTAGGGGATTATGATCTTTCAGAAGAATAAATCTATGGACAGACAAGTAGCCCCCATGCGATCATATATATCTAAACATTGTGCCGGGTATCTAGGTACCAACAGAGATAATTATTTTGTATTGGAAAGACTATTTATCTGACGAGGCAGATAACACAAGCCTTTTGCCTTCGTATTAATAGCTTTCACAGCTATTTAAGTGAAGGTTATATGCATTTATTTTCCCATACGTATGGCAATGAAAAACCTTGCCTGTTCATATAGTAAATGGTTATGTTTGGTATAAACTTGAAAATGAGGTAATCAGAAATGGAATTGAAAATCTCAAGGACACAAACCTTGATATAGGATGAGACAGTTCCCATTTTGTTGGTGAATCATCAGACCTCTTTCTTCTTTCTGCTCTATCAACTGAAAAAGAAAACAACATTACAATGTATCTTCTTTTTCGTTTAAAGAATTTGGTATGATCAGATGGGTAGATAAATAAGAGCTCATCGCAGACATTGTTCACGTATCCTCCGCCCATCGCGGCCTCATTACATTCATCGATGCACTATTTGCGTTGTTCATATAGTACCACAACAAAGAAGAGCTTCTGAAAAAAGTCTTATTTCATGTTGCCAATTTAAAGGTTAGTGACATCCATATAATTATAAGTCGATTCATGTTGACACGCAGGGCGGCATATAAGTCATTTATTGTTATTAAAACATCTAAATATTTGTCATAGATTTTTAAACATTTTTAAAAGTAATTTTCTCAGACCTTCTAAGCTGCACCCTATAAATGCTCCAGATATCATATACTTGTGACATCATCTGTCAATCATTGGTGAGCTAACGAGAGAATGGTATCAACGTTGCCAGAACTGGCATAATTATGCTTTCTTGCATAATTTTGACTCTTTTAGCATGAGGCATTATGTCTGGCATAATTTGGCTGTTTTTAGCAGAATTCTGGCATAATTTGAGCTTTTTTTTAGCATAATTTGTTTATATTTTCAAGTACATGTAGTTATGATGGTAAATCATTCCACTTTTCTTTATTGTATTTCTGTGTATATCATCGCTATCGATGATATGTATATATATATATGCCACACTATGAACACGCCAGCACCGACAAATGACAAACTATGCAGCAGTACCTACATCCAGATTCAGGTAAATATAGAAACAATTTTGAAGATGATCCTTGATAACGTATTAAGTAGAATGCTGGGGGTTCGATGTCTGAAACGTTTTTTCCCCTCTTGCTTTGTGTTTGCACTTTTCCTGTTTTCTTCAATGTTGAAAATCCCAAATTGTTCATACTCACATCAAAGATACACACAATATAATCTCACCCAAACTAGACGTAAACTGCTATTCTAACCTTCGGAATATAATTTACAAATTCTAAAAGAAATGTTGACAACGTAGAGACTCCTTCGATAATGAAAACTTTGTCGGAAGAAGAAAAATTCATCAAAATCCACTCTGTGCTACAGACGCAATCAAGATGGCGCCGAGTATATCAGTCTCAAACTACTGCGCATTTGGCAGTGATATGCCTCTACAGTTGCAAAGCAACTCATTATATGCGTGACTGCATATAATGCAAACGAATGACAAGCAAGAAGGCAAGAATAATTGATAGGCACCGTTGCACTGTGTAAACAAAATGATATGAATGTGAATAACAGCAGGCTTCGATTGGGACCCAGTTTCATCAACCGCCTCATCAGTGACAAGGTAGCATTTCTGATATTGACCGTAATAACACGAATATTGGTTGGGTTGTTTTCCTAGGTGCGTCATAAGTAATTATACTCTTCTCCCTGAGGGCAGTGCAATGATATATCACCCTGGCTTTGACATGACCTCGGATCGAGCATGCATATTTAATTTCTTAACTCATACGAAAACAGACGCTTTTAAAATTCCATTTCTTCCAATATTCGAACACAAACACAGACAACGACAAAGACAATAATGAGAACGACAAAATAATTACCTTAAATTTGACTTGTTATAATTATAGTCCACCATGACTTCAGATAGTTAGATCCATCAAGCTTGCTCTAGACTTCATTGAGCCATTCTTAAATGTATTTAAATTTACAAAAGATACTTAGTAATGAGCTATTACATTAGTTGTTGCTAGGTAGGACAAACATGGCTTGCTCTACCTAAAAGCATGTTTTGTATGGAAATTTGCATTCTAACTATTTAACTACAATTAGTCGTAAGAGGTTAATGAAATATTTTGTAAAGAGGCAAGTTAACAATGATCTGTAGGCCCAATATAATTACAGTTACGGAAAGGGCGTATTCATTGTTGTAATATTCATCTGAATCTTCTTGTTTTTCGTATTGAAATAAATGCTACATTATTATCTTCCAATTGCAATCAACTAGAATTGTTTCTGTACTCAAGAAATCAAACAATAGCACATCCCAGCCCTATACACTATACTGTATATCTTTATAAAACGGATACGTTATGCACATCATACAGCGGGTAATAAATTAATGCAAACATGGTAGAGTAGATCCTCCTCGAGCAAACTCTCAAACTCCTTGGAAAATAGCACCAGCGAAAAAATACATGGAGAGGTGATCGATGTGCCCTTAGGGAAGTTCCAAAAGACCTCTGGTCAGCTGAAAAGAGCACTGGTAAAAAAGTACGAAAAAAATGTACATTATTGCGAGAAAAACCAACACCTTCGCGGTAAGTAGAAAGACCCCCATGAAGAAATTGTATACAGTAGTTAAGAACAAGCAATAATACTAATAATATTATGTTCTAGTAAAATGCAAATCACACAATGAGGCAACGTCGATATCGTTTCTAAACGACTTTTGGACAGTATTATAACCCCTGGCTGACCTTTGGTAACCCTAGCGCTCAGTGCTTTCAAGAAATAAATCCCACCATGTACTGGGTCGAGTGTGTCAATGGAACATTAATTCCTGCCAAATGACATCAGTAGGGCGCTTTAGTAACGAGACGGAAGGCAAAGAGGACGGGAGGATTCACTCAACCGAGATCAAATAATGTATGCAGTTCGGATTTTGTCTATTGAAATACTATTATTCTTTTCAGGTGAATGAAATAATTTGTATTGAGGCACTTCACAAAGACTTATGCATTACATTTGGTTACATTACGAAAATGGTCTATTGTACGGCGATACAACTCTTTCGTCGAGTTAAGGGAACGAACGCTATTACGGCTGAGAACGGTCGTGAAAATCAACAAGACGAAGAAAATTCTAGTTCGCACATGCGCATATTGATTATTTTGCTCGGACACCCTCGTCTTTGCCTTCCGTCATTTTCGTAATATAAACAAATTTAATGCATAAGTCTTTGTGAAGTGCCTCAATACAAATCATTTCATTCACCTGATAAGAATAATAGTATTTCAATAGACAGAATTCGAACTGCATACATTATTTGATCTCGGTTGATTGAATTCTCCCGTCCTCTTTGCCTTCCGTCTCGTTACTAAAGCGCCCTAGTGCCACGGCAGGGTTCGAACCCTGTACCTTGTGGTTTACAGTCCAGATACTTAGGCCCGAATTCACAAAGGAGGTTCGTCGACAAACTTAGGTTTTCGTACGTCATATGACGCGTTTTTTCGCGTTTTTTTTTTACAAACCTGGTTTGAAAAAAAACGCGTCGAAACGCGTCGTATGACGCACGAAAACCAAGGTTTGTCGACAAACCTCCTTTGTGAATTCGGGCCTTAGGGTCCGACTTATACTACGTACTATTCAACGCTCAAAATAGCAAGATAAAGGAAACTGGGCATAGCACAAAAAATTTCAAATGTATGTTATAGCAGTGTTCTTTATATAGGAGAATTGAAGACTTTGAATTGATATAAGGTCAGACCTTTTTAGCAGGATAGGGTTCCGGACAATTGTTATACAGGTGAGTTGTGGTAACATTTTGAGTGGTGTTGATCACGTCACACACCACTTGTAAATAATTGTGCTAAAGTTTCATACAACTAAAATTTCGCGAGAGGTCCTCTGTCACGCGTTTCATGTTCCGCCAATTCCAATGTCCAGTGGTCCGACATGTAGTCATCATCAACTATCTCCGTTCATAGCATACACCTCTTGAATCCTCTGTTGGACTTCATGGCACCGATCACCTTCTATACAGCCATCTCATCTAATTAAAAGGTCAGAAAACAAGACGGACTGCGTCAAGTCGTGAATCCTTCTTTGTTTTTGTTTTTCGGGGAGGGGGGGGGGGGGGGCTTATTACGTTGACAAAGAAGATTCGTAGTCATTCAAAACTCTCGCCATGACTCAATCTTATCAACACACTTCATCTCGATGGGTCTTATAACAGAATCCATATTCTCCCAATTAAAGGGCATAGAATGCGATCATCAAGCGTCATCTCTTCGCGATAGTATTGTTGACCATTACGTTATGGTTGGTATGGGTCGAGGAGAAAATCCCTATTCATATGCACTATATCCTTACCTCAGTTCGGCCCATTTATGCCGTCTTTCCTGTATAGATTGACTTCAATAAAGACCAATTCGTCTTCAGCATGTAAAATTTAATGATGCTTAACAGCGTCGGAATGGGAAATCATTGCATTATCACCATCCAACTTTACGTTGTACCGGATCAATTATGAAACAATAAATTAAACAAAAAATTATTTCGCAAGAACCTAGAAATATAGTTTTTAAGGATTACCTCATAACATTTTCAAGTGGACTATCAACAATTAATGTCAACTCAAATTTCATGACAGCATAGAAGTTGTGTGCATTTGCTCGACGTGTCTGTGTAAGTAGAGATGGAATTAAGAAACTTTAGTTTAAAAATAAGCCTGGAGAGATTTTCAGGACGACAGTGTAGAGAGTTCAGGAGATAGAGAATCAGAGCGACTTTGTCTTTCTTTCCATCTTTATTTCTTTTTTCGGGCAAAATTTGAAGTAACATGCGACTTCGAAAAAAACAAGTATAGTGTGCAGTGTGATTTCAATTCCTAGTAAAGGCGTGACATTTTAAACTTCTTATCTGTCACAATACATTCTCTTACAGAGTATTAGGCCTAAGCACAGTCAATATACACCATGCCTTTCTTACTACCCAGAACTACAGCACATCCCCTAACCACTGCGTCATACATTCATAGCTTTATACCCGAGTATTACAACATTCCAACAGGGTGAAAAATCATGTCATGCTTGATGATATGGAGGTCAAAGGTACTCATATTCTTTTCATCTACTCAGTCTGATAATCTGTGCATATTCGCATTTGTCATTGTTCGGTTTCAGGTAGGCACGCAATTGAATATCATATGAGCGGGTTTCCAACCCCTTTACATTTAGAACTAACCGAAATTTAGATAATATGAGTGCACAAATAGAAAAGGAAGACGGATAAAAACCTCATATGTTATTATGACTAGCATGGGAACACCTTTTCTGTGCCTCTGAAACTGTTTATAAAGCAATAAACGTGAAGTCAAATGCAAGCGATTTACTAATGTGAAGAGTCATGTGATGTATTCGATCTAAGCCCTGTTTTATATCTTTTTGCTTACATTATACACAAAAAAAGCATTCTAATGCATGTATTCTCCCCCCCCCCCTAACAAAAAAGTTGTGTACTTAATCAACACTGTCTCATGTCTGTATGCAAGGTTGACTTTAAAGGTTTACCTTTATACCTCTTTATCAGCGCTGTTTCTTTCGTCTACTCACGGATTCAAAGGTTTGCCCACTTTTTGCTCAGAGAGTAAGAGAGAGAGAGAGAGAGAATGTGTAAGTCAGAGAGGGAGGTAGAGAGAGAAAGCTTGAGCTGGGATAGGGCGGGTTGGATTCCCCAAATAATATTCAAATTAGTTTTCCCGGACGAATTCATGGCGGGTATTTTTGAAAATATATTTTGTTAAACAATTATAATTATTAGAATTGCTGATCAACCTCAACCTTACAGCCAGGAAGGAGCCTGGTAATTATCGGCTTATATTTCTTATTCTAGTTCACTTTGAATTTTATTACTGGATTTTATTGGTAAGAAGATGATTAAACAAAATCAACTTGCTCATTCCCACTTTCTTTTCCATTCCTTGCCTACTCTCGTATTCCCTATCTCTCTCTCTCTCTCTTTTTTTCTGTTTCCTTCTCTTTACGCCTGTTCAATCACTGATGCTTAGTTAATCTAGATAAATTTCCCAACTAAAACTCTACTTTATAGCCGATTTATAGCTCTCAACATTACAACTGCTCTATTTATGTACCACTGCCCCTTCTAACTCTCTCTCTCTCTCTTATGTTACTACCTTGTCAATCATTCCCTCTCTCTCTCTCTCTCCCTCTTTCTCTCCGCCCCCCTCTCTCTCTCTGTCTCTATCACATACCAATCTCTCGATCAATTGGTTATGCGATGCAACTTTCTTTATCTCATTTACAACATAAATACGCATCAAAAGTCAAATATTGAAAAAGGCATGCACTAACTTTTATTTTTAGCTCACCAAGCTGATAGAAAAAAAAAAATATAAACGAATGGAAACAAGTGAAAGCAATACATAACTAGGCCTATGTTTTCAATTTCAACAATTTTCGCCTTAAATAAAAAGAAATTAATCCTTGCAAATTGATTTGGTCCATGGCAAAAATTACAGAAAACAACATTATTTTGATAATTTACATTTATATCTGAATATACATCACT
This sequence comes from Strongylocentrotus droebachiensis, assembly GCA_035222895.1. Classification (NCBI taxonomy): domain Eukaryota; kingdom Metazoa; phylum Echinodermata; class Echinoidea; order Camarodonta; family Strongylocentrotidae; genus Strongylocentrotus; species Strongylocentrotus droebachiensis. The sequence goes on from JAVYIG010006603.1 coordinate 92,316, forward strand.
ATCACAAAGATGTGACTCAGTTTCGCTCCTATCAGGATCAGTTTGTAGACGAAGACAGAGAGCACGGCCATTACCGCCAGACTAACTCACATCAGTAATACTGATGACACTTAACAATAGGCCTATACATTTGACAGGTAATCACACAACGAAATAACAGTACCTCTTCGATGTATTTCAGGCATAGGTCTATACAAAATCAATTTCATTCACATCATATCATCAGAAATCCAAATACATGTAGTACTGACAACAATTCTTACAATTCTTATAATATAACTCGGGAGTATCAAAAAACGATTGCAAATGTAGCTCATATTTTAGAAGACAAAATAAATCTGTTATAATTATCGTCTACTTATATACGCTGTGCAAGATATCACACATATTTGATATGTTGGAATAGCAAAAAGATATATATACATGAACAATAAAATTCACTAGTCAGAGTAAATGACTCAGCAAGATCTGAGAAATAGAAGTAACCTCCTCGTGTGCAGTTGCTAACAATATTCAATTTCACAAACGTTATCTTATATATTTTCATTGATTATTATAATAGCCATTACCAGAATAAATGTCATATTTTAATGAATAAGTTCATTTTGAATTAGAACATTATAATACTGTACATTGTGCGAGAAGCAATACCTCTAGCGCCACCTCAGGTCAGCTGTGGCATACGGTCTCGTAACTAGCTGCACTGTTGGCAATGGCAATGACCGTGAGATAGCGCTGTGTAATAAACAGTGCGCTATGTCAGCTAAGTCATTCGGCCCGGTCACACAGAGGGGACGCATGGGGAACGCACGGCCAGCGCATTGGAAATTTGCAAATTTGGCCAGTGCGTTGTCGTGCGCCCAACTTTTGTCGTAGCTACAGCGAGCTGACATCAAATGCATAGCGTGTTGCTAGCGCGCTGAGCGCATACAGGGCGCAAACAGTGCGCATACAGACCGTACCCAGAGCGCACATGATAACAACTTCCACGAATGCACAGCGTGTTGCTAGCGCGCTGGACGAATGGTCCACACGTGCACCGCGTTCTACGACGCACGGCCAGCGCATTGGAAATCGGAAAAGGCCGTGTCCCTAACTTTTGTCATGATTTTGGAAAAGCTAGCGCGCTGCCCCAAAATGCACAGCGTGAAGCTAGCGCGCTGTGCGTATACAGGGCGTGTGCTCCGCGTATGTCTGGCGCTGGTCTAGCGCGCTCAACGCACGACTGAAGTGCCTTTGGCGTGTACACTCATGCGTCGAGCTCCACGCATGCTTTTGAGCATGCTCAAAAAATCCCGACGCACACAGCGAATGACGACGAATGCATAGCGTGGGTCCAGCGCGCTCGACGAACGAGTAACGAGTGATGACGCACGCCTAGCGAACGACAACGCACTAGCCAAAATTGCAATTTTTCCATGCGCCGGCCGTGCGTCCCCCATGCGTCCCCTCTGTGTGACCGGGCCTTTAGCATCACGTTAAGGGTCGTTCACATATCAAGCAGCAAAACATTTGCGTTTTTTTCATGGTGACGTAGAGTGTAATACACTATCATTTCTGTATTTTTGTAACATAGAGGTCACTGAATACGGGCAAGTCTATTGTTGCGTGCATTTGCCATTCGTAATTTACACGTATAAAACCGCGGCTGCATGTTTTTGCGGTGGCTTACCGCGCCATATCTGAACAAGCCTTTATCTGTTGAATAACTAGAATGCACATGCATGGTACATCCCACCATTTATATATTGGCATACGTGTATACAGCTAGTATTTATGACATACAGAAGAGTACACTATAAACATGATAAACTAATTCCAGCACATACACTTGAAAGGCTGGAGTATCAAGGACATGAACATGGAAGGTAATAATTTTTACAAAATGAAAGAAGTTCGGCACAATAATCTTTGAAGGAATGATATGAAGTATCAGTAACAGATATGGTGCATTCTTTGTTTCACAACAAACATCTGAAAGATATCTTAATGTATGTATATGTATTTCACGGTTTGACATGATGTATGGATGAACAGGACACTGTAATTGTTACTATTTTGAAATACACAGATAAGAATCTACAAACTAGAAAATCCTTTTAAATATTTCTCCTTGTAATAAGATGTAAATGATATCCTGACGATTAACAATTGATGATATGTTTGCATAATAACAATAAGTACATAGAAATATTGATTAAAGAAACATTGAGGGGTTAATATTGTGTTCTACAATAAAAACCGTTTACGAGCCATATCTACAAAGACGTTGAGGCAATCCTCTAGAATAAAAACGGGTCAGTTAAAAGTTGCAGCGAATACAGGATTCCTTATAAAAGTATCACAAATGTATTTGCTTTTGCAAATTATTCATCTACCTGTGTAGATACCATTACATAGGGGATTCAATATGATTTCCTTCCTATTTATATTACCATGAATGTAGTATTTATAAGTACGATCACTGAGACCTTCACACAAATCAAAATAAGCCAATTCATTAGTCTTGACCATCATCACCTATTGATATGTATGAACATTACAACGGCATATTACATAATCTGAACATGGTTTCTATGGGCTTATAGAAGGGTGTGGAAAATACTCTTGAGTTGATTTCTCCAAGGTCTTTGTGATCATGTTTTAAGTATCTTAGATCAGGCTTATGTACATAGTCATGCGTGATACCTTTGAAGCCAATGCAATTGCTGATGACTTCACTTCAAAGTGCAGCAATTTGTAGTACATTTATTTATATTTATTTTGGAAGAAAACAAAGTGTAAGCAAAATAACGCTGTGTTGACAATTCTTTCAAAACAATCAAAAATATATTACATGCTTAAAAAGTTATTCAAAACAAAATATAATTCCAATAGCAATAGGATTAACAGACATTTGAATTCATGTAAACAATTTATTGTACAGGCTCGAAAGAATTTGCCTAACATACAGTAAACTAAAATTAGATATACATGTACAAAATGGCTCTTTATAAACAGTGTCTAGTAAAAGGAAGATATATTTAAATTCGATGTGCTATCCTATGAAGGCAGGAATTGACATAGACAAATGTGCAATGAGACTTTCCCGGCATCAATTGATAGATTAAAAATGTGAGTTAAAGGACAAGCGATAAAGTGTATGACGTGTTTAAGAAGGAAAGCACTAATTCTATCGTGACCCTGTGATTTACTTAATTTTGTATTCATCAGGAACACAAAAACACTTTCAAACGGGACCTACAGGCTGGTCTCCTACTATAAGCTACGATACTAAAACAAATGAATATACATATCATTGGACCAATGTAGTCCTCAAGAGAGAAGCATATCATTTGGAGCTCATGAAGTACCAAATAGCTCATCAGCGAGACGAATTTGACCAGCCTCCCTTAGAGCACGCTTTAGGGCTTCACACTCTGTTGCCTTGGTTTGCTTCTTTCTCCACTTTCGAAGCATTGATAGTGTACCCATGTATGATACTTCTGAAGTCTTCATGTTTGTGTTGACATAACGTTGGATATCTTCTGGATCGAAGCCGAGAGCCTTCCCGAGATTATCTATCTCATCACGCCTTACAACCTTTTGAGCAACAGTTGTCAGTTTTTCGTCAAAGTCTACCGGTCTACCTGAAATGTTCCTTACATAATCATATTTCAAAAAAGTTTGTTAGTATGTTTCAAATACCATGTACTGACAACAGAGGGGAGGGCTGAAAATACTATCCAATGGCTGCATGTATATTAAATCAATACTCGTAATCACTTGTCTGGAGCCTAATTTGCCTCGACGGGTAGAGTGCAACGGAAATTCCTTCCCCATTTCCTCTTAATTTGAAATGTTATGGTTTTGATTTTGATATGATATCACATGCACCATAAGTAACAGTGATATCAGATTTTTATTTATTTGTGAGTAAGCATCAAAATGGTTTCTATTTACAGCGTGCTAACAGCATTCAGTTATATATATTGAAGTTTAATTAATAAGATAGTTAAACCCGGTATCCCCTTCTCTTTATTTTACTAAAATTTTGTTTTTAATTGTAAACTCACATTGCAATCAAGCACAAAATATGTTAGGAAATAATTTCCAATGTAATCATGCATTTTTTGGGAAGCAACTCGAATATCATTTACCTGGCAATACTTTCTATGTGTAGTCATTTTTTGTGGTGCAAATTTGCTGGGGATGGGTAAACTGCCCCCTCGCCCCTCCCTCCTGCAAAGACATCAGTTATTTTCTCATGCACATGCTCTGATCTCAGTTTGAATATAACAACCATGCTGATAGTATTGCAGGTAACATAAATAATCATAACTTACTCCGGAGTTTCATCTGTACTTCGATGTGATGGTTGCTGTGTCTGCGAACTTGATGCACCCTGCAATCGTTCTACAATTATTCGAAATCAGGAAAAGAGTACCAATCAAATAATGAATTACTGTAAGGAACTGGAAAGCTATCATTTTCATTGAAAAGGTGATCATATTTTACTCCTTTGCTCTGTTTCTAGCAAAGATGAGTTTCATAAGGGAAGCAGAAATTTCCATAAAAGTTTGTAATGATAAATCGTCTGTTTTAACTTGTATATTTAATGCAGATTGAACACCTTCATGGCTCCACACGAAATACACGTTACTGGTGTAATAATAGAAGGACACATTTGTGGTATTAGACCATTAAGATTTACCAAGGATTTTCCCTCCCCAAATCTATGTTGATGACCGATGTGGCAAATAAAAAATAACAGAGACAACAGAATATAATATCATATACTAGTACAATAATATTACATTGGGGGAAACATGACTACATATGACATTGCTAGCTATTGTTAACGACAATCATGCCAACTATGTCTCACTAACACAACTATGCATACCTAGGCCATAAGTTGGAAGACTAGTGGATCTGCAAGGAGTTGTAAACTTGAATATACAGAGCAGTTCTTCCGGTAATTGTCCTGTCTGCCCTACTTGCAGGGTCACTATTATTCTTTCATATGGCTGGCTACTCAGGTCCAATTTAAAGGTCTTCGTCCTGTGGTGGCCTCCCCATAATTTATCATACTTGACAGTCTACGAAAGAAAGAGCACAGAATTACCAAACAATGTTTTCCTTCTTGTATATACACTGTCGCTCATAACGTTGGAATATTAGTTGTTACCATATCCCTCGATCCGACTTCGTCGGCGAGGGGATAATTAAAGCAATACATTGGTTGCCCATGGGTGAGCGCATTGCTTTCAAAATTATTTTGATTTTATTTCAATGTGTCTATGACTCTGCTCGACAGTACAATAATATTCTTTGATAAATCATTGCATTCCGTCTAAATCTTTACGCTCTTAAAACGCTGGATTACTCCAATTTCCCAAGCTAATTACAAGGAAGGGTGGTTTTGCTCATGCAGGGCCTTAGCTGTGAAAAGCTCTCCATCGACGGATTCGAAATTGCAGTTCGGTTGAAGATTAAAAAAAAAAATTGTAACAAATTTGTTTGATTTAGCTTCTATCTTCTTTCTTTTTCTTTCTATGTTGTATCCTACTGTTGTGTGCACTAGTGCTCCTTGAGCATTTTGATTACAAATGACTTTGGGGCCTTGCTTATCTTTATTATTATCATCATATTATTGATATGATGTTCTTGTTTAAATTATTACCATAACTATTATTATTTGTTTTATTTTATTTTATCATTATTATTATTAAAAAGGAGAACTTACGGCATCTCCAATTAGATCACGGTCTATGAAACAAGTCATTTTGACGTCCACTTCTGCCACACTGATAAGAACCTCTGCTTCAGGATGAATACATGCGAAACCTATGCCTTCCTCCTGAGACGCTATCTGTCACAAAATGATTCAACAAAATACAAATAATAGCAAATAAAAAGTAAAGGGAACACTACTTATATTTCGCTTGCAATTTTTTTTTAAATTGATTTGAATGGCTTGATTAAATGGCTCGAAGTCAAAAATCATTCATTGAACACAACACCTTTCTTCTCTTAAGTTAACACGCATTTTAGAATAAAGGAGAAAGACAGTGGTCTTAGGAGAATAATTTTTCATCTTTGTGACACAAGATTTCAATGGACCAGAAATGTTTGATAACATTAAATGATATAGCTTTTGATATTCTAGAGAGTTGATATCTATTCTTAGGCTAAGCGTTGCTTTGAAACAGAACATTTCCCAAGAATGGCATCAACAAAATCTATTGGCATCAACATAGTAACATTGACTATGACTTTTACAATGCCAAATACATTTATACAATATTCTTGCCTCCTTGCTCCCTTTGATGTCATCATAGAGATGTGCACGTAAGACGACAGGAGTTCTTTCCTCTGGCAATCGCTTTTCTGCAAATGGCAGGCAACACATTCTCTTCCCTTTAAAGAAGAAATTCTTCAACTTTAATCTGATGAGCGCCCAAGAGAAGTGATTCATCTGCAATCTAAGTATATCTCTCTTGATGTTGCAGTTGGGTATTCCAGACTGTGTCAATGGAATTTTGTCCTTTACTTCTGCATCTAATATTCAATAACAGATATGCAAGTAACTAAGTATATGTATGTATATGCATGAACAAACGTAACGCCGTCATTTAAATTGAGCTATTTATTGTATGCATAATGTTGATAATAGAAACTACAGTAGGTATTTGCCCATTATACAATTTTCTTATATTTATATGAGAGGTACACGAAAGGTTACGTAATTCATGCAAGTAATCAATGGGAAATATAATAGTTACATAAAAAAACCTCATACAACGCAGGGTGGCCTTACTATACTCTTCTCCCTGATGACCCTGCAATCAAATTATTACATGGGTTTAATCTCATATCTATATGCCTTCACATGTGATCCTTATTTCAGTACATGTTTGTCAGTATAACTAAGCAAGCTAAAATCTAACCAGCAAATATAAGTATTTGTTAATGTAAAGGTAATAAAAGCTATCATCATAATGCTGTGATTTATTTTGGAAAGATAACCCGTAATGTACAACATTTGAAAGATTTGCAATTTCATGGTTAACCCATAGCAGTGGAATGTCATCTTTTAATGATGTTTTATTATCATCTTTAGATTAACAATAATTAAAAATTATTTATGAGCAGAAAGAGCAAAAAATAACAGAAATGTATCAGTCTATTTTCAATGCAGTGCATTGTTCCGTTTTTTAATAGAAGCGATTTAATTGTAACTTATCATTAAAGTCTCTAAATTGGCAACGTGGTGAAAAACGTAAAATAACTATTTCGTGTCCAAATTGGCAATTTCTCGGTAAATGCCATTTTCTTTCAAATCGGTTCATTGTATTATACATTTTTATATTTTTCAAAACAAAGGAGTGGAAATTGTTTTAGTATTGTTGCAAATTTGAGGAGGGAAAAATTATGAATTTAGAAAATAAGAAATCTATGACCTGCTATAGGTTAAATAGCTGAAGTTGACATATATGCAATTAAGATTTACTGGGCAGGAGTTACTTGTATGACCTACTATTTCATTTTTTCTTCATTTTTACAACCACACCTAAACATTCCTTGGATAGTATACATGTCTTTTATTTCCTTTTTTTAATAATTAAAAAAAAAAAATATTTTATTATAACACAAATTCAAAACTGGCTTAAGAAATATTGTTCATATACATGTTTATGTACTTACCAGGTGAGTATTCTCCCTCTCCCGTGTACAAGACTGCCTTCACACTGGAGTATCGTGTAATCACAGCACAGTGAGGTATTGTGTAAGTCACCGGTAACTTAAGAACCAAATCATCAGGGGCTAAACACTGTACACCAAAGCAGACTGACATCTCTTCTTTGCTGTTGCCAAGATTGGGAGTATCTGTGAGGACACTAAGAGAAATTTCCTGCGGCGTTTCGCTGTCAATTGCACCGGGAGGGATCTCAAGTTCAATTCCGAAGGAATCTAGCTGAAGTTTGCCACCTTCAACTCCGACTCTCTTACAACATTCCGTCTTGATTGGTTTGACATTTACTTCATCTGGTTCTGAAAAACATAGGAAATATTTCCATTAAAACCTTTTTGCAAACTATCTGCAAACAACAGAATACATAATTGTACTTCAGAATTCTAGAACAATATAAAATATATGTTATAGAATACCAAAGAGCAATTTCACTCTGAAGTATCCTTTTCATGACAGGAACAAGTGTAAAAAAGGATATGCTTAAATTGTTATGTTTTTATCTTTTAAAAGGCGTCCTTTTCAACTTCTTCTATAGATGTTGATTAGTTTAGACTCTACTTTGTGGACAAATGTAGAAATTTAAATGTACAATCTCTGGAATTTAGCAATTTACATGAATGATGTTATTTTTCAACCTAAATGATTTAGCACGATTACCTTTTACCGATCTATCACGAATATTGTTGTTCCACTTCCTCCTCTCTCTCTCTCTCTCTCTCTTTCTATCTCTCTCTCTCTCTCTTTCTCCCTATCTCTCTTTCTACCCATTTCTCTTTCTGTCTCTGTCTTTGTTCGTTTGTTGCATTTCCTGTAACCAAATAATGTTGCATTACAAGACTAAAAAGCAATGTCAAAGATTTGTATTAATGTAATGCATCCAGGAAGAAATTTCAATTATTAAAACATATTTGTGGCTTACACCCAGTAAATAAGATCGATTTATGGATCTGTAATTGAAAAACAAGTCAAAAAAAATCTTGGAACCAGCGGGACTTGAACTTGTACTTACTGCTTGCCGGGCAGTTTTCAATTACAGATCGATCAATCAATCTTATTTACTGGGTGTAAGCCACAAATATGTTTAAATAATTGAAATTTCTCCCAGGAAGCATTACATTTATAAAAGTTGTTGTCCTATGGCGGACTAATGAATATTAATAAGTCAGAATGAATCAGGAGAGCTTGGGTATTTGTTTCTAGTTCATCGTGACTGTGCCATAGACCAGTGATGGCCTGGTGGTAGAGTCGCTGCCCGGCAAGCAGTATATGCAGGTTCAAGTCCCGCTGGTTCCAAAAAACAATTCTGACTTTTTTTTTCAATTACAGATCGATCAATTGATCTTATTTACTGGGTGCAAGCCACAAATATGTTTAAATAATGTCAAAAATATTTCAATGTTAATTTCTGTTATATTATTACGTTTATTATTGTCTGTCATTGTTTATATTATGTGGAAAGAAATGAAAATAAATTCGCTCTGTATAAAGCGTCTAAAACTACTACTAATATTACAATGAATAAATAAGATAAAAGAAAAATATTGGAATCTGCCCAGACTAGCCCTGTTTTTCTGCCATTTGCCGAACAATACAAAACTTGCTACTTGCTAGAACCGCCAATTCTCACTCAAACATATCTCTGTTGGATAGTGTTGTATACTTTTACAGATATTACCCATTCCAGCGTCCACATTTTTCTTTTACATGAGCATGTACTACACTCGCTCTCATGTCGTCGAATCATGAATACAATAAGCATTAACCGGTAAAAAGTGTTCAAATACTTAATTCTTTGTTTCGCGTCTCTGCTATACAAAATGGACATGAAACAACAGATAGCACCAGAGAGACACGTCCATTTTCTGTCCTTACTCTCCAAATCAATTTTTGCTGATATTGTTCAAAGCGCAACATTCACCTGTTTCATGGAGCAGGCTTTCCATGGCAATGTAATCCTCTTCTTTCTCCTCCTTCCCTTCTTCCTCAGTGTTTTGGGTGTCTGTCTGTTCTTCATGAACTTGGACCCTTGCTGTGGCTCCAGCCAGCTCATCTGTAAGATACAATCAGTCAATAACAGACTTAGAATATAGATCCTTAAATTCGGGCTACTAATATAATTAATACAAAATCAATTTTCTTGTGTAACATAAATCAACTCATAAAGTACACACAGTGCATTTGTATGTAATATTGTAATTTATATACAGATGTGAGATTTGTATTTCAAATGTTGATTTGTAACAAACGTCTTAAGGTTTTATGAATGAATCATGGTATTTACTACTAATATTTCAAAATTAATTTGTACAAATATTGTTTGCCTGTACATCCCAACTAAAGCCACACGCTCATTTACATATGCCACGGTTTATTGCGGTCGCTTTTTTTGATTGTGTTCGTACCCGACTGCTGGGTGTCCAGACAGGTTATCAGGACAGATAATACTCAAACAGAAAATACATTTTCTTCCAATATTTCATGATTCATCTAAAACGTATGTTAACAATATTCGCAGAGCTATATGTGTTACTCGAGGCTTGCTTTTTGTGAATTCAATCCAAATGTGAAAGCTTCATCTTTCTTAAAGGGAAATCCTACGTTAAGAGCAAACAACTCATAAGAAAGGAGAAAAATTAGAGAAGCGAACTGGTGAAAGTTTGAACGAAATCGTAAAAAAATTAAAAACATTAAAGTTTTAAAAAGTTGCTATCTTTATACCAGTAAAGTCTCTGTGATGTAGTGGCAGACAATTACCTCCCTTAAACAGTTATCCGCGACTACGTCACGGTTCATTGCTGTTTGGTCTCCAACCAGTTTATCTTCCATCAAATAAGTCTATTCCCATATGGTCTTAACCCAGCCAATCAACTACTATCGACATGGTAATAATAATTTTGTAAACTATCCATCAAGTATAATAATCATTTGACGATTATCATAATCAATGATTGAATGAGTATTAGACCATATAAAAAGAAGATGAAATGGGCATTATAAAAACTGGGAATTAGTCTTACTGGTTATTAGACTAATAAACAATAGACCAAATGGATAGTGGACTTATTAGAGATTAGACCGAATATAAATTCGACCATGTAGATAGTAGATGGGCTCGGGGAAGACCATATGGGAATAGACTAATTGGGTAGTAGACGAACAGGTTGTAAACCAAACGGAATTTCACCCTACGTCACAATCCACTGACCGAACTGCCAATTTGAAATTTGCATAGACTTTAGTGATCTCATATATCAAACATTCATACTTTTCTTATTATTTGTCTGATTTATTTTAAACTTTTTAATTATATTTATTTTTATTTTCCACTTACCTAAAAATGAATGTATTACAAGGGTTTGATTGCCCTTGAAGTGACTGACCCCCTCCCCCTACTAATTACGGCAATTGTGGTAGAATCAGTAGCTGGGTGCAACTAGGGTCTAATGGGCACTAATTTATCTATGTGCTCAAGGCACATAACTGTGAAGCGCAGAAAAAAGGAAAAAATGTGGAAAATTGCTGCAGTTTACCTCTGTATATGTGTTATGGCCTTTATTAATTAGGTTCTCTGATTACCAACATACATAAAGGTGCATATATAATCTAAATAAACTCACCTATTGAAGAAGTTTGGGAGGGTGGAGAGGATAGGGAGGTCTTGCCCTCCGGCTTGAAAGGCATCCCTGTACCATGCTTAGAGTCTTCATGTGATGCCTGACTTTCATGTTCAACTGTGACATTTACATTAGGATACATCCCTGAAAGTTTGTGGATGTCACTTTGAGACAATGGGAATTCCACATTTAAGAACTTGAGTTCTCGAAGCGAACTCTCTTCCCCTGTGCTCTGTGGTGGATGACTGATACTCTGAGGAAATTCAACCTTGCACCTGTCAAATGACAGGACAGTAACTCCTTTGAGTTCATTGGACACAAGATGCATTAGGTCAGCCATGGGTACAGCTGCTGATGCACCTTCAAGTTGTAGCTCACAACCTAAAGATGTGCGGGACCACTTAACAGAGGCAAGTTCTGCACCTTCTAGCTGCACCTGGTTTGCCTCAACAAGCTTCAAACGTGGACTTGTCACATGAACTATATGTATTACATTAAGGAATGTGTCAAATCGGCAGCAATCATCCATCCCAAATGGTTCAAGTTGGATGCTGGTCAGATGTGGCATCTTGCATGAGGTAAAGTCTTTGCCTGACTTGTTCAATAGCCATCCTCCAAAGCCTGAAAACACCAGTGATAGGATATTTGGAAAGGAGGTAGAGATATCCATTAATAGGCTGTCTGTAGTTATACTGCCCTCATATCTTAATTTAAGTTCCCTCAAGGATGATGATGATGAATTGACTTCACGAAAGTATGCTTGATTGGATATCAAACATTGCCACCCCACTTGCAGATCTAGACTCTCTGCATTTGGAAAACAATTCTTGACAGTTAAAAGTGCCTTATGGAGTGTTTCAGTACAATACCGGAACTTGATGCAAACTGTGAAGACAGATCTCATAGGCATAAGCTTGTGGGTAAATTGATGTAGATGTATCCAGTTCGAATCAATGGAGATATGCTCGACTGCAGGACACAATGAAGCCAGTATGAAGATGAGATCTAGGAGGGACCTAAGACTCACAACCCTTAGTTCAAGATGAGTCTCATCATCGGTGCTCATCCACTTGCCTACATGTAGCTCCAGTCCAGCAACCCTCAAAACAGTGTCCTGCCCAGATTTCTCGCCTGAATAAAAAATAGACAATTAAACAACCCACTTTTGTGGCCTCTCAATTCACAGTAAACATCTTGCGGTGAGGTAACAATGAATAACACAATCATACGTCCTGCATTCCACATAAGAAATTATACACAAATGGTTACCTTCGTTTTTAGAGGTAATTCGGAAAGACTATTTCAACGAGCACTATAAGAAATGTAATCTAAAATGGTAGGGGGTGTCTAGATCAGTACTGTAAGAGTTAACAGACTCCTCAAAATATTTTGTTCTTCTTTTTATGGCTCCATCAAGCACATATGGTAAATTAAAAGACTTTGTAAAATCTATTCGGATATCATACTGAATGTTGTAGATTGACGCTACATGTACTTTGTAGATACATGCAGATACCACATAGAGAATAATAGGAATTAAGTAACTTATTTTGTCTTGATAGCATCGTGATGAATTTAGTCATGTTATGCAGTCAATTAACTATAATAATAATAATAATAATAATAATAATAATAATGATGATAATAATAACAAAATCATCATCATAATAATAGCTTTAACTTTATATATACATAATGTATATTCCAGGGGATGCTCAAGGTGCCTTTGAAGTATTATATACCTCTCTATAGAAATCTAACCACCTGATTGGTCGAAATTGTAGTCGTGATTTGAGCCATGTCCGCCTACCAACCAATAGTATTTTTTTTAAATGCCCGCATGCCCCGGTTAACTGGTCGCATAAATAAATGTTGGCGAGATCCCCATTGGTTTGCGTGTAAAATGTTTCTTTGTGCGAGCGTCAATACCATAGAGTGCAATGTGTGTGCGATTCCCAAATTATTGTAACATTCAGTCAGCTTTCCAGCGAAGATTAACAGACAGTTTCTCAGATTTTCTGGGATGTTTTAACCAATCTTTACCCAAGAAAGAGATAGGGTAAGAATTCTTGGCAGATTTGTGTGTGAATTCGGTATATAAAAGATATATCGACTGCTTTAATATGAGATGCCTAGCTGTTTCTATACTGGCTCTCGGGGACCAGGCGCGCCTCGGGGTCATGGCAGGATGCAACGTCCCCTTGAGCCTATGCAAAACAGCAAGGCCTCTCATAGCAGTCGATATATCTATACTATTAGTACCCTGGCTTTAGCCAAGCTGCCCTAAAGCACTGGAGCCAAGAATAACTTCCTGTAGGATTTCCTTTCACCAAGGGTGGAGAGTGGCAAATTTTAGATTAATGTTTTTCCAAACCATGCGTACAATATCTATTATAAGATGGGTAGACGAATCCCTGCAATCTGATTGGTCAATTACTGTGTAGTTATTTTTACTGGATGCACGCAGTATCTGGATCGATACCACCGATTTCCCTGTTTCTAAATAATTCTTATAATTAAAAAAAAAATTGAACATTTTTTTTAATTTTTGTTTTTTTGTTAATAGGCCTATATATTCTTTTTTATTCTTATAACTTTTGTTTTAATTGTTGTGTTCCAAATTTTTTATTTTTTTTAATTTCATGATAAGTTTCATGAAATAATGCTTTCCGGTAAGTACCGGAAAGCATGGCTATGGCAAAATCATGTGTCCGGTAATTACCGGAAAGCATGATTGCCATGCACCCGGTAAATTTGTAAAATAACAGAGTTTTGTATTTTTTACGATTTTTGGGCCCCATTTTATAAAACAGATGATGCACAGGTTTCATTCGTGGGTGGGTGGAGTTGTGTGTACGCGGTACCTTTGAATTTGGTGTAAAACCCACTTGGCTGAGCCTCATGGGTTCAAACTATTCAAAGGTACCTTGTGCACACAATTCCCACCGACGCGCTCAAACATGTGCATCATTTGTATACTAGACCACATCACCTCTACTATAATGAATATGCAAACATGTACAGGTGTATTTCTTCATATTGAGCATTCGTAATTGACACAGGTACACAAAGGCTAGCTTATTTGTATTTCAAATGTCCTAGCTACTGCCTATCATTACCTTTTGAGTACAAGTTCATCTTCAAATTAGTCACCTTAACATGACCTTAAAAAGGCCGGGCTATTTGAGGTGTTCCTACGGCAGGGAGGGGGGGGGGCATTATGGCCCTCCTTGCCACTAGAAATATGCATACATGTCAAGTGAAGTGTATAGAATACTATGGTTATTTCATTTTTACTCATTTGCATATTTAAGGTAATTTATGCAAATAAGGTCATACATTTCAATACATCATATATTCTTCATATTTAAACATTCGTTTTCACTTCATATATTCTTTAGACCATTTGGAATAATAATACCCAAAAAAAATCGGAAGAGCCAGGTTATTGATTTAATGTTATTTATTGTTTTGGTAATTTCTTATGTATTTCTGTGTTTTTTTTAACTTATGTATTTTATTGTTTTTGTTGTTTTATTATATTTCTTACTATAATTCAATTATTTTGACCCCCAAAACAAACACCTTCAACTAAAGACAAGACCAAATAACCAAAGTTTTATCTCAGTTGAGGAAAAATGATATTTCCATATGTTTTGTACATCAATCAAGAAAATGCGCGATTTTCAGGCTAACATGCAAAGACAAAAGGTCACGTGACTTTGTTACAGTGAGGCCGATTTTCGTAAAATTTGTTTTAAAAGACTCGAAAGAAAATAGTCACCAAGCGGCGGGAAGTCATCCTTACGCGTACCAGAACAATTGGAAAATTTCATAAAGACCATATTGCCCCCCGGGCCTTATTAGGGTAAACATGAACTAATTCAACATTCAATTCACAATTTGTTTCACATGTATTCCTTTATCTTATGTCTGACGGAAGATGAAAAAGGGTGAATTCTTTATAAAATGCTCGAAAGGCCCATTAAACAGTTTCAGACAAAATAAATTATTTCTTGCGTGTTGATTCCTGTCATTTGCGTTTCTTTCTTTTTTTTAAAGAATATTTTGTAAACCTAATTGGAAGAAAAGGGAAAAATACCTACAAGGTCATACAGTATTTTGTATTTAATCAGAGTTTTTTCAATTTTCTGGTTAGCTTTACGTCCAAAACTTGTATTAGATTTGTTTAAAGTCATAACAATGCTACACATGGTACATGTAATGCTTCTTCAAGGCTTTTTCAAGTCCAACACCATGATTTTCGCATAATGATTTTGAATCTTGTCTGATATCTTTTCACATACCTTCTCTACTAAGCCTGATAGGTATATCGCTCTCTCTATCACCCACAGTCAGTCTTCGAGTGTGAAGTAGAACTCCTTCCAACTCCTTTGACTATGAAATGTAATAGGAAAACATGAAAAGGTCTCATAAGATATTTCTTATCCTACAAAGAGCCTACACCCAGAATTGATGTGAATTTACATTATAATAACAACATTATTTTGTCAACTTTCTCTTGAATTATAAGTTTCGAGGCGGATGGGCTAGAACAGCGTTTTTCAACCAAAAAAAAAGCAAAATGAAAAAAAAAGGACCTCAAACATTTCAATGGAAGGCATAGATGCCCGCCGTGTATAATTTGATATCCATGACTTTCCTCAATGGGTTCATGACATCATATAGCATATATACAGTAGGTTTGCGGGTGCACCATGTGAGAGAGAGAGAGAGAGAGGGTTGAGGAGTCCTGAAAAAGACTCTGACTCGGTAATCTTTCTTGGGGGTGTGGTAGTCCTGAAAAGGACTGTTTGTTATCTTTCTAAGCATATAGTTCTAAGGAGAACTATAGCGCTTGGAGAGGATGAGTGGCCCGCAAACCTACTGTTTATCTACATCACCATGCAAGCCGACACTTACAAGCAGCATCATATAGCATATGTTTTAATATATGAGTAGGTAAAATATATGATTTTTCACACAAATGCATTTACTATTGGGATGTTGTGAATAACCGCACTGCTCCCGGGGGTCTTCAGGTGCCCCTAAATGATTTAATATTGGTTGACTTGACAAGTATTCTGGGGTTCTCGTAAGTCTTGTAAGATATATCTTACTCTAAAAAAAAAAAACTTTACCAAGAATTGGAGAGACAAATCAAAATCAAGTTTGTTCTTGTTTCGAGGTGTTGTAATAGGCCAAACGTGAATTTGTAAAGGCCGCAGTGACTTATTTGGGTCACGTGGTTGGACATGAACATGTTGTCCACGGCAGGCAAAGGTCCAAGTTATTGAGGATTTTTCCGCATCTTTATCCAAGAAGGTGATGAGATTTCTGGGAACGTGCGGGTTCTACCGCAAACTTTGTTCCGAATTTCGGTGGCATTGTTGCACTCCTCCAGAAAAGGGCAATATTTAATTGGTCAGAAGTCAGAACCATGTGAGATGGCCTTTCAGAAGTAAAAAGCTGTTCTCATGTCAAATCCTGTGTTGCATGCTCACGACTCTGAGAAGCCTTTTCAACTAGCCACTGACGCCAGTGATGTGGCAGTCGGTGCTGTTCTCCTTCATAAGGAAGAGGAGGTCTCATGAAGCCTCTTGGCTACTTTTTTTAAGAAGCTAAATATCCACAAAAATAGGTACTCTACCATATATAGAAGGAATGCCTTGGTCGATCTAGTCCTACCAGTTCAACACTTTGACGTGTACCTTAGCAACTCCTCTGATGTGACTGTTTTCACATATGACAATTCGTTGACTTTCCTTTAGCGATTCAGGAACAAGAATCAGAGCCTTTTTCGTTGGAACTTCCTACAGTGTTATGGCCTGAGAGTTACTCATATTAAAGGAAGGGACATCATCGCCAATACGCTTTCTAGAACATAAGCAGATCTACTGAACAGTTGTAAGTTGTAAAACAGCAGGAAACATGCCCTGATCTACCCATTATACGAAATGTATTGAATAAAGAACATAAGGGTATTGTAACCAACTCTAAAAAGAGCTTGAATGTTATCAAGTAATTATGTGCATTGACAAAACAGCAGTAAAATATCGAGCTGAAATCAGAAAATGCTGCAAGGACATAGTGATACAGAGTTTTCATCCAATTTTGGTTATAACCTGAATATTAAATAATGCGGAAAGAGAGGAAAAAACATTGAACAAAACATCAAAATAAAATTTGTTCTTCTTTGGAGGTTTTTTAACTTTTAATATGCCTTAGTTCGGACGGAGGAAGTTACAAAGATTAAATCTTTTTTAGCATAACAACAGAACACATGGACCTGGCAACAGTGTTCGATGGCTACAAGCTATGCATACAAACCCTGAACAAATGCGATCTCCCAAGTCCTTGAGAAGCCGAACTTCGGTCGGGTGGCTTGCTCATCTGAAAGAGTTGAGGAAGGATTTAAGAGTAAATGTATAAAGCATGTACATATGTGATCCAAACAGAACATTATGGCCCTAAATTTCTCTCACAAGTCAGCTTTAACGAGCTTTGTACCTATTTAATTTAGATATATATCTTTCAACATATTTCCTGAAACATCATAAAGTAAAGAAGTACTTATCTATTGCACTCATCACTCCTAATCCTTTGAACAGTCTACATTACTTAATGTCCAATCAAATCAATTTTTAGTTTTCGGAGAAAAAAAATCATGTTTTTTACTTAAAATGTCCATGTTAATTAATCTCAATTCAGTTGAAATTGATATCAAAATGTAGATAATGTTTTTCTTTCTCACAGGACATCAAACTCATGGTGGTTTAAGTTTTCCTTCAAATTGTATTTACAAAACAATATTTGTCGTCAAAAGGGTCGCTTTTCTGGACGCCCCCTCTTATCTAAGGGTGACTACTACAAAAGAAAAATTTAAAAAACACCTCTGAAATATTGTTTATTATGAACAAAATCTTTCGAATAAACAAGGTGTGCTTAGTTTGTGTGGTAGTGGCATGCAAACTCCTCTTTTATGACTTTGTCTCTCTGCCTGTTACAAGTCATAGATCAAATAATATATATTTTATCACGAACGATTCTGTTCTGGATATATTGTAGTTCATTTAATCAGTCTATAGTATTTTCGTACCATTCATGTACATGCTTTGAGGGTGTCTTTGAGTCAGACATTTCCTGCAGTTTCACAGTACAAATTTATGTTTAACTGAATATTTGTTGCCACTTGTCCAAAAGCTAGACATTTTTATATTTTCTGTTAAATACCAAGTTACAACAACTGATGCTACTAAAAGCACTGCACTTCTGATTAGATGTGACAAGATTTGTCATAACGATTTGGCAATTGTTATTCAAAATCGGCCCTGATCTACCTATTATATATATATATATATATATATATATATAAGAGATTTTTTCAATATTATCAATATGGAATACAGAAGATAAAGGTATTGTAATAAACTCTCAAAAGGCTAAAGAGCTTGAGTGTTATCAAGTAACATTATGTACACTGAGATAACAGCAGGAGAATAAAAAGCTTAAATATGACAATGCTGCAAAGGGAAGGGGGTTTATGACATGGATACAGAGTTTTCATCCAATTTTGGTTGTACCATATTACACTGTTATGTGACGACTAAATAGTGTGGAAAGAGAGGAATCAACATTGAATACAAAATCGAAATCAAATTGTTCTTTTGTGGCGGTGTTTTAAACTATTAACATGCCTTAGCTCGGAAAGAGGAAGTTACAAAGAAATGAATCCTCTTTAGCATAACAACCAAACACATGAATTTGGCAACAGTGTTCAATGGCTACAAGTTATGCATACAAACCTTAAACAATTGTCCTTGAAAACCCAAACTTCGGTAGAGTGGCTTGCTCTTCTAAAAGAGTTGAGGAAGGATTCGGAGCATTTATAAAGCATATACTTATGGAATACAAACAGAACATTGTAACCCCAAATATCTCTGACAAGGTAGATTTGACGAGGTTTGTGCCTTTTTAATTTAGATGTATAGCTTACACCACATTTTCTGAAATATCATACAGACAGATACAGTATAGACTTACTTATCTATTGCACTCATCACTCCTACTCCGTTGAACTGTCTGCATTACTTAATGACCAATCAAAATGAAAATTCAATTTTTGGAGAAAAAAAACACCAACAAAAGTCATATGTTTTAATTAAAATTGCAATGTTAATTATAAATCTCAATTCAGTCGAAATTGATTTTAAAATATAGATAATCATATGACATCAAACTCATTGTAGTTTAAGGTTTCTTTGAAATTATCTTTTACAAAAAATAATTGTCATCAAAAGGGCTGCTTTTTTGGACGCCCCCTCCGATTTAAGGGTGACCGCTACCATAGAAAAATTGAAAACACACCTCTGAAATATTGTGCATTATGAACAAAATCTTTCGAATAAACAAGGTGTGCTTAGTTTGTGTGGTAGTGGCATGCAAACTCCTCTTTTATGACTTTGGCTCTCTGCCTGTTACAAGTCATAGATATAATATTATATATTTTATCACCAACAATTCTGTTCTGGATATGCTCAATTAAACAGTCAAGAGTATTTTATGTACCATTCATGTCCAGATTTTGTGAGTGTTTTTGAGTCAGATATTTCCTGCAGTTTTACAATGCAAATTAATGTATAACTGAATATTTGTTGCCACTTGTCCAAAAGTTAGACATTTTTCATATTTTCTGTAGAATAACAAGTTACAACAACTGATGCTACTAAAAGCAATGCACATTTGATTAGCTGTGAGAAGATTTGCCATAACAATTTGGCAATAGTTATTCAAAATCACTTTTTACGAAATGGGCCCTGATCTACCAATTATATGAGATTTGTTGAATATTATCAATATGGAATACACAAGATAACGGTATTGTAATAAACTCTCAAAAGGCTAAAGAGCTTGAGTGTTATCAAGTAACATTAGGTACACTAAGATAACAGCAGGAGAATATAAAGCTGAAATATGACAATGCTGCAAATGGAAGGGGGTTTATAACATGGATGCAGAGTTTTCATCCAGTTTTGGTTGTACCATATTACACTGTTACGCGAGGACAAAGTAATGTGGAAAGAGAAGACAAAACATCCAAATTAAAATCAAATTTGTTCTTCTTTGAAGGTGTTTTAAACTTTGTATATACCTTAGTTGGGACATAATAAGTTACAAAGAAATAAATTTGGTTAAACAACAGAACACATGGACTTGGCAACAGTGTTCAATGGCTACAAGTTATGCATACAAACCTTAAACAAATGTGATCCCCTAAGTCCTTGAGAAGCCGAACTTTGGTCGGCTGGATTGCTCATCTGAAAGAGTTGAAAAAGGATTTATAAAGCGTTGTGGCGTGCGCCTGTAATCCAGCTAACAATGGAAGTTACAAACTGATTCACGCTAGGACGCAGGTTCGAAACTGAGTCACCTCTTTCGGATGGTTACGTTAAAGGTCGGTCCCCAGACGTAAATAATCATATCTGATTGATACACGTCTGTAAAAACCCAATCACACGCACAAACACACGTATACATATGGAATCCACACAGGACATTGTGATCCCACATTTCTTTGACAAAGGCAGATTACACGAGCTTCTTGCCTTCTTAATTCTAGATTTCAATGCTATTTCAATAAAGATGAAAAGCATTTGTTACCATACTTATGGCAACGAAATATTATTGCACGTTTATATAGAAAAAAGGTCATGTTGTGTGTAATTTGTTCTTCCATGGACGTGTTTTAAACTTTGAATATGCCTTAGTTCGGAAAAGGGAAGTGACAACAAAAAATATCTTCTTTAGCATAACAGAACACATGTAAATGGCAAACAGTGTTCAATGTCTAGAAGTTATGCAAACAAACCTCCGAATCTGTACTTGCGTAACCAGACGACGCTTGGTCGGCTGTCATGCTCATCTGAAAAGAGTTGAGGAAGAATTTAAGAGCATTTATAAAGCATGTGATCCCAACAGGAATTTGTGACTAAAAAAAGTGTTGTTTTGGAGTTGTTTCCCCTAAGGGGATATTAAAGGTATGGGAAAATTGTTTTTTTGGAATATATAAACGTTCAGAAAAACATAGTTTTGAAAAGACTAGTAACCGCTATACGATCATTTATCTAAACAATAACTTGTTAAGTACCAAAAGAGATCTCTGCTTTTTTTGACAGAGCCGATTAGCTAGACAAGTAACCCCAATATAATCATATATCTAAGCATTGTGCAGGGTATCAAAGTACTGAAGGAGATCATTGTTTTCAATGGGGAAGACGAGGCAGATCACGCACGCTTTTTGTAAAGGCAACTTTGTCAATCTTTTCATTATTTTCTTTTTGGATGGCTCTTTCTCATTTAAGTTGTTCCTCAACCAGTAGGATGAAAGTTTTGAATGATTTTCTCCTTAGAAAATTTATCTTGGCACAACAAGTAATTATTCTAATATCATATATTTTCACCACTGATTCTGTTCTGGATAATGGATATGTTGTAGTTTGATTAATTGTTCCAAAGTATTTTCGTACCATTCATGTCCAAGCTTGAGGGTGTCTATGAGACAACCATTTCCTGCAGTTGTGCAATACCTACATGTCTAACTGAATATGTTACGCTACTTGTCCAAAAGCTAGACAGTTTCAAATTTTCTGATCAATAAAAAGTAACAACTAATGCTACATGTACTAAAGCATTGCACATCTGATTAGCTGTGACAAGATTTGTGACAAAATAAATTTCATGAAATGGGCTCTAGTCTACCCATTGTAATAGATTTATTGAATAAAGAGCTGGAGTGTTATCAAGTAGCATATGTACACTGACATAAAAACAGTAAAATATCAAGCTGAAATCTGAAAATGTTGGAAGGTGGAGCGCTAGGGGTAAACGATATTGAAACAGACTTTTCATCCAATGTGGGATATACCCTTGTACAATTTTACATGAGGACTAAATCATTTTGAAAGAGAGGACAAAACATTGAAGAAGAAAATATCAAACTCAAATTTGTCCTTCTTCAGAGTGTTTCAAACTTTGTATATGCCTTAGTTCGGACATGGGTAATTACAAATAATAATTCTTCTTTAGCATAACACATGGAAATGGCAACAGTGTTCAATGGTTAGAAGTTATGCAAACAAACCTCCGAATCTGTACTTGCGTAACCAGACGACGCTTGGTCGGTTGTCATGCTCATCTGAAAAGAGTTGAGGAAGAATTTAAGAGCATTTATGAAGCATGTGAAGCCAACAGGACAATAGGTACTTTTAGATTTGCGTGGACTGATACGTGTGACGTCCATTCAAGGCAGTGCATTAAAAGGACGTCGATCGTAGCAATCCCTATTGTCTTCGTGCGAATCTAAAAGTCCCTTTATGACTCAAACGAAC
>JAVYIG010006604.1:0-115048 GCA_035222895.1 Strongylocentrotus droebachiensis
TTACGTGATGAATGTCACTTTAACACTATATTCGTATTTCTTTTGTAACATTTTGTGAGGAAGGGATTCCAATCCAATTGTAAGTCATTCTCCAAAGCACGATCAGAAGAAAATTGTTGATTCGTGTTGGCCTGTTCATTCGACATTCATTTCAATGCAAACATAACAAAGAACAAATTATATTGCTTCGTTGTATTGGTACCAATACCTGGAGTGCCGCAAAAGTTAATGGTGCCTTCTGGTTGTGTGGTGTCTTCGACGGATTGTGAAAATGACTGATCATCGGGTTCTTCAACGGATGGGAAGTCGACTCCGTTTGGTAAGACAGAAAAGAGTTCTTCCTCTCTCAGAAGATTCTCAAACGCGATGAGGCGATCGTGGATAGGGGTTCCTCTGGCTTCAACGCCCTTTGAAGAAAAAAAGGAAATAGTGGTGTAGCCAGTCACATGGAAAATATGGAAAACCCCTAGCTCTTAAACCCACTAAACGTTGTAAGACCATTGCCACGCCGCCCGCCACCCCCCCCCCCCCCCCCCCCCCACATGGCGATGCACCCTCTTTATTCCTAGACCTTTACCATGTCACCATCATTAAGCAAAGATTCTAGTAGGCGAAAATTGATTGTGATAAATTTATTTCCAGTTTTTCCATGAAAACATTTATTTGCCGACTTGTACAATGAAATGCATATCTATATATTGCCCACCAATAAAAAATGAAATACAAAAAATATGCAAGCTCAGCCTATCCTTTTATCGCGGGCATGAGCAATAGTGTTGAGTAAATATCATTTTCATATGGTCATAAAATCATAACGTAATTAATATTAATATTCTAATACCTTTGATGCATCATCAAAAGCAGGCGAACCATATAAAGAGACAACCGTAGCACCCATTAATATGAGCAGCACGAACTCAATGACACAGACTGTCACAGGAAAGCTCCAAAAACACTTGGCCAGTCTGAAATGAAGCAAGAAGAAGAGGACAGAAGGATGGAAGATGTGATGACAACAGTTCATTTCTACTATTGAATGAAATGAATTTACACAGTTATATGCAAAAGAAAAAGTAAACAAACATCAGATACATGCAAATTGAGAGATAAAAGGACAAAATTACACGACTTAAAAAACATACAATGTAAATATGGGAGGATCCAAAAAGGTGTTTTAAAACTATGATTCCGTACTGTTTAGAAGCATTTATAGCAGTTTAAAGACAGCATAAAGCACACTGATACAATATATCGATATTAATAAAAGGCAAGAATTTTATTGCATTTACTTTATATATACTTATACATGTATTTCGTTACCAATTACCCCGCCGTATAGATAGTGACATAAAAAGTCAGATGTTCTTCCTACTTATGTCTTTTTCTCTTGCGTATTCACACAATTTGATTCCTTGGTTTTGTTGCTTCCCCAACAGGCCAACTTTTCTCCCCTCGAAATGTGTTGAGAGAAATAATACTTCAACAAAGTATACAGGCATCAGTCAGTCACTCTATCACTCCCTCGCTCACTCAATATCACCCATTCATGCACTCACTCACTCACTCACTCAATCAATGACCCAATCAATCAATCAGTCACCCACCCACTCACTCAATCACTCCCTTGCTCAATCAATCAATCAATCAATCGATCATTCAATAATCAATCTCTCAATCTCCTATAATCACTCACTCAATTAGTTAATCAATCACCTAATTAATCAATTAATCACTCACTTACTCAATCAATGACCCAATCAGTCACCCATCCACTCACTCACTCAATCAAACACTCCCTTACTCAATCAATCAATCAATGACCCAATCAGTCACCCATCCACTCACTCACTCAATCAAACACTCCCTTACTCAATCAATCAATCAATGACCCAATCAGTCACCCATCCACTCACTCAATCAAACACTCCCTTACTCAATTAATCAATCAATCAATCAATCAATCAATAATTTAATCAATCTCTCTATCGCTTATAATCGCTCACGCAATCAATCAATCAATCAATCAATGACCCAATCAATCAATCAATCAGGCAATACATAATAATAATAATTGGATACTATATAGCGCCTTTTCCAAAGGATACAAGACGCTGTCTCTTAGACTATTAATAATTTAAGAGGAGTTGTACAGATATGTTTTCAGTTGTTTGTGAAGAAATCTAGTAAAATACAGTTTCTTAAGAACGAGGAAAGTGATAAAATATTCGGGGTAGCAATGAGATAATACCGCATGACAACAATATTGTACCAATTCAATACTTTGGGATATATTTGTTTTTTCTAATCAAGAACATTAATATTTCCCCCATGCATACAGGGGCGTCGCTAGACCTTTTTCAGTGGGGGGGTGTGGAGGCCAATTTTTACCGACAAAACTAGCCACCAATTACCGACAAAAATTAAATGTCCAATATCTACAAATTTAACCCTATAAACCCGGGGCCGAAGGCTAAATTATTTTTCCTATGGACTATCTATAGTACTTAAGTATGCGCAAATGGTCATTTTCCTCGACGACATAAATATATGAATTATTTCTCAACTTAGTCAGCATCATAGCTATATTTTAATGCAGGCACGGAGCTAGGATCTTATTTTAGGGAGGGGCGGTAGAGAGCAAGCGAATCACTTAAAGAGCGCGCGAAACGCGCTCATTAGGGAGGGGGTGGTTGATAGGCTCCCGCGCGAAGCGCAGAAGCTTAAACGTTACCTTCAATTATTAGAGAGAGTAGACGATTCGTTGAACCGTGCTCGACTCTTAATCCTTGTCTGAATGAAGCTTCCCCCTCCCGCGCGAAGCGCGGAAGTTTTGGCGTTTCATTAAATATTAGAGAAAGTAGACGATTCGTTGAACTGTGCTCGACTCTTAATCCTTTGACGTTTCATTAAATTATGAGAAAAATGCACACGATTCGGTGTACTGTTCTCGACTCTGAATCCTTATCTAAATTCAGTTCTCCCCCTCCCGCGCGAAGCGCGGAAGTTTTGGCGTTTCATTAAATTATTAGAGAAAGTAGACGATACATTGAACCGTGCTCGACTCTTAATCCTTGTCTGAATGAAGCTTCCCCCTCCCGCGCGAAGCGCGGAAGTTTTGACGTTTCCTTAAATTATTAGAGAAATAAGACGATTCGTTGTACCGTTCTCCACTCGTCTAAATGAGTTTTCCCCTTCCGCGTGAAGCGCGGAATTTTTGGCGTTTCATCACAATATAGAGAAAGGAAGACAATTTGTCGTACCGTTTTCGACTCTTAATAAGCCATATTTGTCTGAATGAAGCTTCCCCCTCCCGCGCGAAGCGCGGAAGTTTCGACGTTTCCTTAAATTATTAGAGAAAGAAGACGATTCGTTGTACCATTCTCGACTCGTCTAAATTAAGTTTTCCCCTTCTGCGCGAAGCGCGGAATCTTTGGCGTTTCATTACAATATAGAGAAAGGAAAACGATTCGTCCTACCGTTGTTGACTCTTAAACCTTGTTTGAATTTAGTTTCCCCGAAAATTTTAAACCTCTGATTTCTTTAGCTGATATTATAGGAAAGTGAACATTCGAGAAAATACAAGTATTGTAGTTGTAGTCACTCTCGAAGTCGTCACAGCGGATAAAAAGTCACAGTTTGAAATGAAGTCCCCCCCTTGTCTGAATGAAGTCCCCCCCCCCCTTTCCGCGCGAAGCGCGAAAGCTTTGATGTTTCATTAAATTATTATAAAAAGAAGACGATTTGCTGTACCGTTCTCGACATTTAAACCTTGTCTGAATTTAGTTTCTCCCCCTCCCGCACAGCGCTGAAGCTTTGACGTTTCATTAAATTCAGAGAAAAGCAGACAATAATTCGGTGTACTGTTCTCGACTCTTAATCCTTATCTGAATTCAGTTTTCCCCTCTCCCGCGCGAAGCGCGGAAGCTTCGACGTTTCATTGAATTATGAGAAAAATGCAGACGATTCGGTGTACTGTTCTCGACTCTGAATCCTTATCTGAATTCAGTTCTCCCCCTCCCGCGCGAAGCGCGGAAGTTTTGGCATTTCATTAAATTATTAGAGAGAGTAGACGATTCGTTGAACCGTGCTCGACTCTTAATCCTTGTCTGAATGAAGCTTCCCCCTCCCGCGCGAAGCGCGGAAGTTTTGGCGTTTCATTAAATATTAGAGAAAGTAGACGATTCGTTGAACTGTGCTCGACTCTTAATCCTTTGACGTTTCATTAAATTATGAGAAAAAATTTAATGCACACGATTCGGTGTACTGTTCTCGACTCTGAATCCTTATCTGAATTCAATTCTCCCCCTCCCGCGCGAAGCGCGGAAGTTTTGGCGTTTCATTAAATTATTAGAGAAAGTAGACGATTCATTGAACCGTGCTCGACTCTTAATCCTTGTCTGAATGAAGCTTCCCCCTCCCGCGCGAAGCGCGGAAGTTTTGACGTTTCCTTAAATTATTAGAGAAATAAGACGATTCGTTGTACCGTTCTCCACTCGTCTAAATGAAGTTTTCCCCTTCCGCGTGAAGCGCGGAATTTTTGGCGTTTCATCACAATATAGAGAAAGGAAGACAATTTGTCGTACCGTTTTCGACTCTTATTAAGCCATATTTGTCTGAATGAAGCTTCCCACTCCCGCGCGAAGCGCGGAAGCTTTGATGTTTACTTAAATTATTAGAGAAAGAAGACGATTCGTTGAACCGTGCTCGACTCTTAATCCTTTTCTGAATGAAGCTTCCCCCCTCCCGCGCGAAGCGCGGAAGTTTTGACGTTTCCTTAAGTTATTAGAGATATAAGGCGATTCGTTGTACCGTTCTCCACCCGTCTATTAAAATGAAGTTTTCCCCTTCCGCGCGAAGCGCGGAATTTTTGGCGTTTCATCACAATATAGAGAAAGGAAGACAATTTGTCGTACCGTTTTCGACTTTTAATAAGCCATATTTGTCTGAATGAAGCTTCCCCCTCCCGCGCGAAGCGCGGAAGTTTCGACGTTTCCTTTAATTATTAGAGAAAGAAGACGATTCGTTGTACCATTCTCGACTCGTCTAAATTAAGTTTTCCCCTTCTGCGCGAAGCGCGGAATCTTTGGCGTTTCATTACAATATAGAGAAAGGAAAACGATTCGTCCTACCGTTGTTGACTCTTAAACCTTGTTTGAATTTAGTTTCCCCGAAAATTTTAAACCTCTGATTTCTTTAGCTGATATTATAGGAAAGTGAAACTTCGAGAGAATACAAGTATTGTAGTTGTAGTCACTCTCGAAGTCGTCACAGCGGATAAAAAGTCACAGTTCGTAGGGAAAAAAACTTGTCGGCCGACCGACAATATACATCTCACCGACTTCAAACTTCTGCATTGATATTAGTACACGAGGATCGAGCAAGAATACCGACACAGCTGACCCGACACAGCAACATAAATGACCGTGTCTTTCTTACTCCCTCGACGAGACGACTCCACCCAACAACCCCCTTCTCTCTTTTACTCCCACTCCTCTTCTCTCAGGCTCTTACCTCTCCTCTCTCTTCTCTCGTTCACCCCCCGTTTCTTTTGTTTCCCTTTTACTCTTTTTTCTTCTTTTTTTTTCCTTTTCTTTCTTTTCCTTTCTTTCCTCTCCTCCCTCTTTTTCTTTTCTCTCTCTCTCTTTCTTCTCTTTTCTTTCCTTTCTTTTCCTTTCTTTCCTTTCTTTTCCTTTCTTTCTTTTCTTTTCCTTTTCTTTTTTCCTTTCTTTCCCTTTCCCTCTCTTTTCCCCACTCCTCCTTTTCTCTTTTTTCCCGACGGCAGCGCAATTTTACCGACAAAATCCTGACAAGTGGGGGGTGTCGCACCCCCCCACACCCCCCCTTTGGCGACGCCCCTGCATGCATAGTGATATAGTTTTCAGAATAACGCATGTGTCATCTATACAGCTGAAGAAATTCCTTACATTTCGATAAGTTCTAAAACAGAAAATACTTTGAATTTTTTGTGGTCGAATACTGAGTTACAACATAACAAAACTTGACTTGTGTAATAACTCCCCTTTCCAAATAATTTTCATCTCTTTTTTTAATTTTTAAAAGAAATTGAGTACCTTCTCCCTCTCGTAGCCCCTATTAATGAGAGAAAAAGAGAAATAGTTACATGGTTTCCCTAATTTGTATAACTATTTTCATAACTACATAGCCTGTGTAATGTAAATATGGTATATTTAGTAAAATAAGATGTAACTATATATATTACAATTTCTCTTTATCCCTAGTTTCCTTGATTATAATCATGTTAAGTTTGGTTAAAGAGAATGTTGGTTACTGAATAATTGTACACAAGAAGCTGCGATGGCCGAGTGGTTAAGGCGTTGGACTCGAAATCCAATGGGATTTTCCCGCGTAGGTTCGAACCCTACTCGCAGCGTCATGTGGTTATCTTTTACTTTTATCTGTGTCAATATCATCATTTTGACAAATATTTCGTTATACGATGACTGCTAAGTCTGCTATTGTAAGATAAACAGTATTGGGATGTGATAAATACATTGTAATTTGATTGATAAATTGTGTTCACCAAGTATATCATAAATTCATTAGGGTTTTGTAAATAATTCGAACAACAAAACCCTAATGAATTTATGATTCTTGGTTAACATCAACAAAAAAATTAATGTAACATTATGTTGACAGAGCAGTACAGGCTCATTTGGAGCAATACGTTATGTTAATTTCTTTAGTAATGTTAGTAATGTTTGATCTTCTTTGCAATTAAAGTTATGTTAATTTGTTCAGTTATGTTTAATATTTTATCTTCTTGGTAATTTAAGTAATGTTAATTTCATTAATAATATTGATTGTTCTTGAAGTAATATTGATTTGTGTACAACGCTTTGAAACTGTTATGTCACAAGCGCTATATCAAATTGTTCGTATTATTATTATTAGTATTATTCCAACGTACATGCCGAAGAAGGTGTTGTTCCTTTCAGATAGCCCGCTTTCGTCTTCGTCACTAACACTGCCCCGTAAGCCATCCCGCCATTGTGGAAGAACAGAGGAAGGGGAAGGTGGAGGGATTGAAGTAACCACGATTGATGAAACTTGGTTCGGCATATTTGTTAATGGAGTCTTCTATGACGCATTAGCACTGAAGAAGTACTAAAGAATAATAATAATAAAGTCAATTGTATATAGCGCATAATAATAAATTCTGTATGCGCCTTACAAACAGTCAGTTATACAATATATTACATGATTAATCTAAAGATTTAAATATGCATGAATTAACATAAATATATATCGTATATAAAAATGAAAAAATCAAATATAATATATTTTCTTATTGTAGTAAGGAAATAACATTACTAGACGTAAACTAGTCATATAATTAACAGACTATTGAACGAACATAAATGTCTTCAGAAGTGATTTGATATGGAAGTACTCACAATCCCAAAGTCTTGGAAATTGAATGGCACTGATGGTGTCGACTCAAGCCACGGTATGAACATTTAAAGAAATTGGTAGCTATATCAAGCAGAGCGTTTCATTTCGCCTTAGCAATCCCGCTCTGAGCGTTACACCTTAGCAGAAGAAGTACTCACAATCCAAAAGTCTTGGAAATGAAATGGGACTGGTGTCGTTTCAAGCCACGGTATGTTTATCTGAAGAAGTTGGTAGCTATATAGCAAGCAGAGCGTTTTATTTCACTTAGCGATCCCGCTCTGATTCTCAAACACTCATAAATTTGATTCCAACAAACTATTTTGCTGTGTGGGATAATAGAATAAAAGCATTCATGCTCTTGCAAGGGATTGCTAGTCTGGGGGGTGTTTCACAAAGATCCTAAGTTGAACTTATCTCTAAGTTGGACAAAAAATTATGGAAAGCCATTAGCATCTTTGAGAATATTTTGTAAAAGTTATTTTGAAAGGCATTAATTGTTTATTCAAATCATTCATATTTTCTATCGTCAAGGAGATTTCATGTTCTGGATGTGGAATTTATTAAAAGTCTAAAATACTTGAATTTCTGCTTTTGAATATATTTCATTTTAAGACTCCAACGGCTGTCCATAATTTTTAATTCCAACTTAGAGTTAAGTTCTACTTAGGATCTTTGTGAAACACCCCCCAGAGGGCTTAAATATCAGTGAACCAGGAAGCTAATGCTCCATGAATAATTTTGTTTGGCATGAAATTAAGACTATTGATCAATATCATGCGTTATTTGATTGCAAACAATACACACTGTCGTTGCCCCCCCCCCCCCCCCCTCCTCTCTCCCTCTCCCTCTCTCTTTCTTTTTCTCTCTCTGGTCTTTTCTGCCTCCACCTCCTCTCTCTTTTTACTCTCCTCTCTATTCTCCACTTCTCCCTCTCTCTCTCTCTCTCTCCGATCTTTCTGTCCCTCTAATCTTTTATTCTCCTCTCTATTCTCCACTTCTCTCTCTCTCTCTCTCTCTTTCTCCCTCTCTCTCCCTCCCTCTCTCCCTCTTTCTCCCTCCTTCAAATAAATTATGTTCCACTTTCTCTTTCTCTCTCCCTCTTTTTCTCCCTCTCTCCCTCTCTCTCTGGTCTTTCTGTCTCCACCTTCTCTTTTCTCTATGTCTGTATGTCTGTCTCTCCCTGTCTCTTTATATAAATATATTTCTTCCTCCCTCCCTTTATTTTAATTTTATTCTTAAGGGTCTATTGTTGTATTCAGTTTCCTTCAAATAAATTACATTCCACTTTCTCTTCCTCTCTCCCTCTTTTTTTTTCTCTCTCTCTCTCTCTTTCTCTCTATGTCTGTCTGTTTGTCTCTCACTCTCTCTCTCTCTTTATATCAATATATTTCTCTTCCCCCTCACTTTATTTTAATTTTATCCTGAAGGGTCTATTGTTGTATTCAGTTTCCTTCAAATCAATTACATTCCACTCGAAACTTCAAACTTCAAACTTGAAAATAGCAACGGTTTCGATCAAAGTAGTGCAGATTAATGTAAACATAAGATGTCAACCGAAATGAATGCAGGTCTTAGGTTATTGAATGATCTCTGTTAGGTTCGAGAGCTCTTTTCTCGAACTTTGGACTTTACTTGAATTCTTTGTTCATTTTTGTTCCTGCAATGTCGAGACCCACGAAACGATTTTCATCAAAAAGGGGCTGAACGATGGAGAACAAGTCTTGGTTCATGTCGTCTATATTCAGTCAACGCACGAACTTTGTTGAAAATATATATGTTTAGTCTGTTAATCTCCATTCTATCCCTCCCTTTCTCACCCTCTCTTGTTTACTCCTTCCTCCCATTTCTTATTTCAGTTTCAACTTTTTCTTCTTCATAGAACTTTTTCTGCTTTGCAAAATATTCTTTTCATGTACATGTATATCAATTTTTTCATCAACACATTCCTTTGCACATTCCACGTTTTCTTCTTCTCCTTCTTATTCATCTTCTTCTCTCTATCTCCATCGGTATTCTCTCTCCTTCTATCTAGCTATGATCTCCTTTCTCTTACCCCCCCCCCCCCCACCACACACACACACACTCTCTCTCTCTCTCTTAATCACTCAATAACTCAATATTCATCTCTGTATCTCACTCCCATCTCTCTTCTAATTCCTTCCAACTATTCTCTCCACTTTCTCTCCCTCCTTGTATTTCCTCTTCATCTCAGTTTCATAATACACATTCTCCATCTGTAAACCAGCATGTACTACTGATACTCCATGAATATAAATGCAAAATTAATCATCATTTCTTTAGGCATATCATATAGATATAATTCATTTTTGTATTTTTAAACATAAATATATATCTTTGTCTTTACATTGAATAATAGAGTAATACTCGTGTGTGACAAGTCAACCGCCTCACCGAGTTAACTCTACATGTACATATATATATAACTTATAAGTATACTAAGACAGTTCTATGTCTTGATAAATATGAAGTATATGTAGTTAATTCTCCACGAATTACTTCAATAGCCCAGATACGTGCACTTAAAAACTACACGAGCCTGTCGATCCTTGAGTGTAGTTATTAAGTACACATATCTAGATAATTGAAGTCATTCGAGGAGAATTAACTACATGTACTTCAGGTTTATTCTAGCCCTTGGAAATACAATATGAATATAATAGACCACAATGCCGACTATCCATGAGTGAGTTTTAACTAAAGAAATGTTAAGTTGAATAATACTGATCTACTGTTTGAACAAGACTGTGTCATAGGGTGTTTTATTTTATTTTACTTTTAATTTAAGAATCAAGTTATGGAACAGAAAACAGAGATAGAGAGAGAAAGAGAGAGAGGGGGTGGGAGAGAGGCAGAGAGATCGAAACAGAGAGAGGGAGAGACAGAGAAAGAGACATGCACATACACACAAACACACACACAGACAGAGGGGAGAGAGAGAGAGAGAGAGAGAGAGAGAAACAGAGAGAGGGGTGAGATAGAGAGAGAGAGAGAGAGAAAGAGAGAGAGAGAGAGGGAGAGGGAGAGGAGAGGAGTTTCGTGCGACTATCAACTGCAAAGCATTGAAATATCATTACACAAATTAAATGGCACCAAAAACAAAATGAATCAAAATTAAAATTATAGGATTTTCAGTGATGACTACCGGTAATTGATTGTCAAGTATTACTTGGTTGACTCTTGTAAAATACTCATTAAAGGCATACACATGTTTCACCTACATGTACGACAGGCTCAATTCACTCCAAAAAGCAAAAAGCATTTGTACAGTAGATCAAACTCATGGTTAGAGTATAGCATTGCATTGCTAGTAATAACAGAACAAAGAAATCACTTGGTAGACATGATTATATGTACATTAAAAGATGGCATTTCCATTTGATATGCTGTTTTAGGTCCCAACAATCAATGAATCAAGAATGTAAATGTACATACAACATTCGCATATTGGATTTCATTTTCTGATCATAAGTAAAACTCACAAACTTTTTGTGAAAAACAAATTTGCATTCACCAATGCAACCCCTCCATAAATATCTTTACAAATGGAACTATTTTGAGTCAAACATTATAGTGGCAAAAAAGAAACATGCAATGATTTGCAGCATAAAAAACTTTCATGTATCTGAACCACCCAAGATATTTGCAAAAGATTATGTTTCTTTTTTTAACTATCAAAATTCATCAGCACCTATGGATCAAGAAAACATGGACAACTGGTTTGATTCATTAAGAATACAGCCAAGTCCTTTACCATTTTTATCTTACCAACTCCCCCTCCCCCTCCCCCAGCCCCCTTAAATCTCTCTACACCCACAATACAAATTGCAGCACAAATAAAACCAAAAATAAGCATTGTATCAGCACCAGGGTATTATAGAGGAAGGAAAAATCAGTTGCTTGACACTTGACCTCCATGTAAGTATTTGAGTTGAACGACCTCAAAATCTTTGTCATAATATTCACAATATGTTTCAAGAAAAGTATCATTATTCTGTAGCACTAATGTCATATGAGATAAAAAAATTATATGTTTGTTCTAAGAAAGAAAAAAATGTCTAATATTGGCACCAGATTAAAAGAAAGGGAATGAGTTGCTTTACGTTTGATCCATGCAAGAGTTCACTTGATTGATCATCTTTGGCATGTTTTAAAAGTCTGTTTCGAGACAATCAAAACTGATCTGTATCACTAATGTAACATAAGAAAATATTACATGGTTGTTCTTCTAAAAGATGTATAACCATTGTATACTGGCACCACATTAGGAAAAAAGGGAATCTGTTGCTTTATCTAATTATTATTATCTTTGCTATACACTAAAGCTAGGTTCCAAGACAATCGATGTTGTTCTGCAGAACTAATGCAAACAAGAAAATAAAACATTGTTGTTCAACTCCTTAAAACAAAGTATTACATTGGCACTCAGTTCAGAGGAAGGGAATATCAATTGCAAATTGACTTATTATCTTTGGTATATATTCACAATATTTTCAAAGACAATTAATAAACAGAATAATGCAGCAATGATGTAAACAAAATAAAATAACAAAATAACAAAAATAATATGACTGTTCTACTCATCAATAAAAAATCTCAAAAATGTACTGTTATGGCAATGTCCAATATGTAAATTAATTCTAAGCTGCAATAAACTTATGGCAAACTTAAATTGAAATACTTTTATGAAAATAAATTTGAAAAATTACTCTTTGTCCTAATTTACAAGCAATTAGGCAAGACACCTGGCTAAAATCTCATTCACACGACACTGTAATTTGCCTTAAAGCACCACTGCACTACTTATAGCTACTTACGCCCTCTATAAAGCAAACAATGCCTAATCGGTGACCATTGGTCCCCCATGGTCCCCTTTTTCTTACATTAATTGAGAGCTGATTTGATGAGATAACTGCCTGTCAGTGACCATGCAGGGAGGTCTAATCCATCCTGGTCAAACTAGTGCAGACAGGCTTTAAAAGATCAATATAAGAACAACCAAATATAATTATTATATACTAATGAATAAGAATTCAATTGGCCTAGCGCTACAAAGACAGCCATGCTGATTCAGTCATCAGTTTGTTTAAGATATAGATTTGTGACAAGCACTGTGCTCGTTCAATTTTAATTTGCTGCAGCAGTTTTTCTTTCCAGGAGGTTTACTGTTTCATACACGTATCTGTATAAGTCTTCTATGACGCTAATCCATTAAATTTCATTTGAAGACAACAAATTAAGAACAACAATTTGGTTAGATGCTGCTTATGGTGTACACTGTAAATATACATACATGTAGTGCAACCGTAAGCATTCTGACGTTGTATAACAATTCATTCACGTTGGTCTTGGGATCATGGCTCATTCTCCTTGGGCAAGAATGGAACATAAACTGTATATAACCAAAAAAATGTGCAGCATCATAAGCATAGAGTCACATCGAGGTCCCAAAAAGGAATATACAATTGAAGTGCACTAGACATGACTTACATATACAATACAAACACATATGTTATCAAGTGTTTTGCAAGCGGTGTCTTTGGCAAACTTACAAAGACAATAAAATGAATATAAAGCTTTTGTACCTATTAATTAAAGCATTTTATCCAAACTTCATGTACAGTCGTGGCAAAGTCAAGAAGAATCAACATCAAAAAGTAATCTGAACTGTATTTCATATTCCAGGCCAATTCACATTCACAAAAGATATTAAAGCGAAATTATATTTCATATCTACTGTACCTATTTTGGGGTGAACAATATTTTATATAATACTATTAAATTAGGAGTCTATTAATATCATTTAAAAATTATCTGTGCACAAAAGGTAAGAGACAGGAAGACAAGACAACACTTGTTGAAAATAAGAAGAAAACAAATAATTAAGTGTGCACATCAGAGAATATGCACACAAAACAAGCAATATTTACTGTTTTCATGTTTTGATAATTGCACTGCAACATGTAAGTACATGCACATACACCATATTTGGTATGAATAGCAGGAATACTTTTAATGTGATTTATAAAAAAAGTTTACAAATCAAGGAGTCACAGAGGTTTATAAACCATACAAAATTATTATGAATCTCTTGTTATGTTAAAATTTCTTCTACATACTATTATAAAATTGTATTTATTATGGCTAATCATATACATGTACAAATTCTGAAAATAACTTCTATGGTTCTATCTTTACAAACAAAGTCCAAGTGTGATTGCAACTTGTGTCCAAATTTATGTTTCAACTCCTGTCCAAATTTGAATCCAAACATACGTTTAAAGTTGTGTCTAAACGAATATGGGCTAAAGTCAAGATTACCGGTAGGCACTGAGGTATGGTGGTTCATTCATTTAGCTGTCAGGTAGAGGGTTCAAATCTCTGCACAATACAAATGTCCTTAGAAATAAGACATTACATACAGAATATGTTCTTGGAGATGGCTCAAAGTAATACTACAGCATTTATTATGCGCCATTGGTCTAGTAAACTATTCTGAGTCGCAGAGGGAGATTATAACCCTAGCTTTAGCACAGCTGCCATTGTGGCGCTCTAGCATTTCAAGGAATTAATTCCTGCCATTTACATCACCATGTCTTGCCAAAGGATATTAGTGATGCGGCAGGAATCGAACCGCACACCTTGTGATCGACAGTCCGGTGACATATCCACTGCACCCGACACCTCTACATAGTATTGAAATATGACAGCCTTGTATGATGTATTCATCATGTTTTTGCATATTGAATAGTAATAAAATGTCAGAGAGTTTACAGGGAACTTAAACAACCATCATTACATTTGTATACTTGTATGTCAGCATTAGATTTTTAGTATTTAGGTTAAAGCTCCAGTCCTAGAACCAGTAAACCTTAGGTGAAACTTTAGTTAGATTTTACATTATCCAGCTCTGTGGAAAGTACACGGCGATTGGCTTCCTGGCACTAGAAAACTATGGACACATGCTTATTCTTTTATAGCTTTGTAGATAAAAATATATTCAAGCATATTGTCCACATTGTCAAATAAACAGCGTTCTTCCCAGGATAAAGGATCAAAATGTCAGAGTCTCTGTATTCTCAAGCCAGAAATCTGTCAGCTTACCCTTTACATTCCGACTCATGCTGATCACCTCTCTCATAATACTGTCATACACTTTCTCGTCCCCGCAAGCGCTACAGCGCCATCGCTTGGTGAGCATGTGGTTCATGGACCAGAGGAAACCTACGTTGTCGAACCGGCCATCCACATGCTTCTCGCGGACCTCCCTGATGCTCCCGCTCCGCATCGTCCTCCTCTCTTCCATGAACGCGACATCGGGCTCGTCATCGTCCATTGTGTCGACGATGTCGAAGCTGCTGTCGCGTCCCACCATGATGGGGATGCCGCCGCTGGAATTTCTCCGTCGAGGGGCCTTCACGACCTCGCAGGGTGAACTTCGACCCTGGCCCGTTGGGGTCACGGAGGGGATGACGGGAGTCTCGTCCGGGGAGTTGATGAGAGAGACGAAGCATACTCCTGATTTGTGGATGTATTCCATCTGGTGACCACGCCTACTGGAATGAAAGCCAAACCCGTCAAAGGTGCCACGCCCCTTATCACGTATCAAGGTAAAACCAAACCTGGAAAACAAGAATGAAAATAAGATGTAGTATACAGATAATACACAGCTTTGAGGGCATTAGTAAAAAATTACCCACACAAGGCAAATTTGGAAGGTCTCACATGCCCGAGGCGATAGCCGAGGGTGTTTGAACTGTGTCGAAGGTACCCAATGTGGGTAATTTTACTAATGCCTGAACAAAATGATGTGTAATATTTGTTTTATAAAATGATGTTTTATAACATTATTTTAAAAATGACCAGTCATTCGTTTTTGCTAATAAATGGTCATTAGTAAAATTGCCTGTTAGGCAAATAAATGCCTGGTCACATTGAACACTCTCAACCAATCAAGTGATTAGGATCTGCTTCATCATCTCATCATAATAACTATCTGTATCTTCCTTTTATCTAATATAACTGTTCAGTACTTGCAATCTTATCTCAGCAATCTGTTATTTCTGATTGGTTTAGGGATAGGGAAAATTGTCAAGAAAAAGAGTTGAAATCCACGGTTGAAGACGGAAATTAGAACTATCTTGATCTAAGGAGACACGAATGAACGATCTATTTTTCCCCCATTATATTAACTGATGGGAAATTTGGAAACCATCTTCAAAAGAGGTTGCAAACTCACTTCTTCATGATGAGTTCTTGGAAGAGGTCTATGGCTTTGTTCCCAGGTTCCAGGCCCAGCCAGCTTCCACCACCCCCGGCGACGCCCTCCTCATCCAGCATCTCACCACCGATATGCCTCCGGTTCACGTCGTCCTTGAGGGACTGGATATCGAGGGGTATGAAGAGGGGGCAGCGCAGGGGATTGGCAAACTCGGGGTGCTGGTGGAAGGGGTCGGTGGGGGCGGGGACGAGGTGGTAGCCAAACGTGTTGGCCTTTCTGGACCACCCCTGAAGCTGTGGGGCGGAAATGAGACAAGGGGAAGATTGGAATATAAGAATATTTCTATTTTGTCTACCTCTCATTTGATGGTTCTTCTATGGTTTTAAACACAATGATATAGTTTCTCATATATACATTACATATTTTTACAATGTGTGACCAAAACAAATTTCCATGTATTCTTGTGAATTTGGATGTATAAAAAGAATTGAATTGAATTGAACAAATTGAAATGAAGAAAACATTTAAAGTACATGAGATTTAATCAATTATTAAATATATTTCAGATTTAGGTAACGAAAAATAGATAAAATTTAGATCATCCCTTACTTACTATCTCATACAATAATAGATAATCACTTTCAATCAAGCACATGATTGAAAAACTTGACATCATGAAAATGTCAGTGCCAAACTCATACAACAACTGTCAACTAATTGTTTATTCTCGTAAAGTTTGTATCGTACATTTCACAATAACAGGGATTAGAACTCGAATGCAAAGAAATAAATGTTCATGTTTAACCACTAGCACACACTGTCCAAACAAAGACTTAGTTTAGACTCTTATGATGCAATAGGATGATCTATACATGTACATACACATAGGTGTTTGGTTACAAATACTTACCATTTCATTCAAGAGGCTGGGGGTGCAGACTAGCCACTCCACCTGGAGATCGAACGCCCGATCCACACTGTACTGACCATCGTAGGTCACATGACACCACTCAACACGGTCCGTCTTATTACAGTCGATCTCTAGCATTACGTTCCTGATCTCTTGGGGCTTAAATGCTGTGAGAATAGAGAGATGGTAGGAATTTCAGGCGGTTTTTCTCCATTGGTAATAAAAAAGATTCACCTGTAATTCACACCTTTTCTTTCAAAGGAATTTAGATGTACATTTTTATTTTGTTTACATAAAAAAGGAGGGAAATAAAATGCATTTAGAGTTACTCAGAAATGCATGGAAAATTAAATAGTCAACATGTACACAACACCTCTTCAATACAATTAAAGGCAAATAATATCACCCAACAGGTTTACAGCTAAAACTTATCACAGAATGGGTTTCGAGAGCACCACTACACTACAGATGCATCTCTATAGTGCAATTTGAAAGCAGTGTACTTTATATACATGTATGTTACAGAAAGATTATGACTCATGTCATCTCCAAATTAAGCTCTAACCAAAGGACAGTTGTTTTGCAGAGAAAAACAATACATGGAAGTTTTTCTGGGTTGTAACTTACCTCGACTACTAGAAGGCGCGGATCCAAATCCAGGTGTGCTGCCCGACATCTCACGCATGCTCCACGGTGATATGGGATGGAAGTCCTTATCTACACCACTGCAAGCCATCTCGTTAGCATTCTGCTTCCATGACAACTCCTCCATCACAGCAACCTAGAAGGTACAGGATTATGTAATATGGTAGAATAGATGATTTCTTGATGATTGTAGTTCTACATTATTAACCTAAAAAAACCTACAAGGCCTGAAATCTAGGATTCTTCCCTTCCTCCATTCATACACCCTGCCTATCTCTCCCCTCCTCAACCCTGCCATCACCCTCTACACTACTTTCCTCCCCTCCTCCCCCTGCATCCTCCTTTTCCTCCTCTCTCTTCCCCCCCCCCCCCCCCCCCCCCATCCTCTGCTTCCTCCTCCTCCTCTTGCTCCTACCTTCTTGCTCCTCTTCCCTCCCTCCTCACCATCCCAATCATCACCACCACCACGACCACCACCACCATCATCATCATCAAAACCCCATCATCTCCATCAATAGGGCGCTTTAGCAACGAGACGGAAAGCACAGGAGACGAAGTGTTTAACCAACTGTGACGGGTCTCGCACTCTTGTTACCGTTGTGATATTTAAGCGCTTTAAGCGTATCCAACTGCACACCTGCTGCCTTTTGGTGCTAGTGCTCGAGGGCCTTGAGGCTTGGCCGGAGCGCCGGTTCAATGGACCCGGCG
This sequence comes from Strongylocentrotus droebachiensis, assembly GCA_035222895.1. Taxonomy (NCBI): domain Eukaryota; kingdom Metazoa; phylum Echinodermata; class Echinoidea; order Camarodonta; family Strongylocentrotidae; genus Strongylocentrotus; species Strongylocentrotus droebachiensis. Next base: position 17,916 of record JAVYIG010006604.1, read on the forward strand.
GTGGGCTGTAGTGCACGGCGTGCAGGCACGTCATGCATAACGATGAAAAAGGGCCCCCAAAGTAGGCCTAAACGGCCAAACCATCAATTTATTGTAGATTGAGGTATAGATACCGAACAGACATTGGAAACACTAGTAGATTCCCTGTTTTTATCTTCAGTAGTCATGATAGTGCCCTGCATTGTTAGATCTAGATAAAAATTATTTGCCAGCTCTCTCTCTTATGTCGGGTTTAGGGAACGAACGCTATGTTGGCCGAGTACCATTCCGAAAATCGACGGGACGGAGAGATTTCAGGTTCGCGCATGCGCGGTTTGTTTTTTTCGCTCGCGTTACCGTCTCCTGGGTTTACCGTCTTGTTGCTAAAGTGCCCTTATATCATTATTATCACTGGCATCCTCCCTATCATAATCAATACCAACAACCATCATTAGCACCAAGTCAATTTTGTTGTTATACAGTGAAATCTGTCTACAAAGACCACCCAAGGGAAACAAGTAAAGTGGTCTTTATAGGCAGGTAGTCTTTATGTTCAGGTTCCTTTAGTACATGTTTCAATGAGAACCCATTTTCAAGGGAAACAAAAAATGTGGTCTTTGTAGACAGGGGGTCTTTCTATACAGGTTGCCATTCAAGTGGGTCTAACTGTATATACAATACCAACAATACCAAAACGAACAACCATCATCAGCACCAAATCCATCTTGTTCATACCTCAAACCAGTGGCTAGTGAAGTCATTGTTGATGGGAAGCTGAGGGATGTAGTCACACCACAAGTGTGATTTGGTTGCATCCGTAATAGGAGGTACATTCTCTGGAAGCATCAAGCAGTAGACGTAGAAGCCGTGGAGGAAGGGGATGTGAGGAATGCCAGATGCATGCTGGATCAACCTATTATCTGACATGTTCTGAGTAAACACAAAAGAGACGCAAAAATAATAGCGTTATTACAGATGAAATCTCATTTTATCATTATCTTTTCTTGCACGGTAATCCACTATTTTATAACTAGCCATTACACATACATGTAGCTAACATTTAGAAAACATAAACTCTGCAAGAATGGTTCTTGTTTTTACATAGTTCATGTACATGCAACGTGCTAATTTACACTAATACATTAAAGGGAAGGTCAACCTTCATATAAAGTCGGTAATAATGAAAGCAGAAAATGAGAGAATCAGAACATTGAAAGTTTGAGGAAGATCGAATAAAGGATAAGAAAGTTATGAATTTTTCAAATTTGTTCTCAATGAAATTTGTTTTGGGTTAGAAATAAAGAATAGATACATTTCATAGAGGGAGTATATTAAATGTGAAGACGGCTGAGCAAAAATAAATCTAGGGCAGCGGTACTCACCTTCAACAGATCAAAAGCTTCTACATCGGTGACCTCGTCGCTGAATGACCTCTGAACCCAGGTCATAGCCTCACCAGACATGAAGCAGTTTGGAGGGACCCCTTTCTGTCCAGGGGCAATGAACCTCAACCCTTTACTGGAAAGAACGTAGAAAGGTAAGAAAAGAAATTGTCATCAGTGCTGATTTTTAATTCATAACCCATTTCCTACTGGAACCAGGTTGTTCTTGTATAAAAGCCTATGGGTATGAAATAATTCAGTAGTCAATGAGTTAAGTTAACATTTCACTGAGCCTTTTATCTTGGCTAAGTAATAGGGCTTCAATCTTATTCAGATCATTATCAAGTACTGTACTTTAGCAAGCAAAGCCTTTTGCCTAAATTAATATGAGCTTACAAGTCTATGAAATCCAATGCTGGATTGTGAATATCAGTTTTTTTGTTTGACCAGCAAAGTAAAGTACCGGCTGCTTTTGTGGGCAGGTATATGACCTTGGCAGGCATATGACCTTCTGACCTTGGGCTACTCCTATGGTACAACAGCTGAGGGGTACATGTATTTGTGTTTATGTCTGCTGGCTGAAGATGTAATTTTGTGAGGTCACAATGGGCAACTGATCAAGTCATAATAACTCTTTAAATATGCATTTCTTACTTTACAAATGCAGTAAAACTTACTACCGGTACTCGAAGATGAAGGAAATTAAATATTTGCAAACACAAGCTTCAATTGAGACACCTGCAGAAGCTTTGGGGTCTCGATTATCGCAAGAGTACCATTTCTTCTGAGCTATGCCCTTCTGGAATAGATCCAACTAAATTGAACTCCAGTTTCAGATGAGATATGTTTTTGTATACTGACCTTGGATCAGCCATAGCCTTAGCAATGACTTGTAGTGGAGTGCATATTGTAAGGGATTCCTCACTGGTAGTTGCAGCAGCAGGTGCGTTAGGAGGGTGTGGCGATGGACTACCGGTACCACTAGCATGTCTCTGTCTATCAGGCACTGGGGAGGACCTACTACCAGGGTGTGTCAGGTCGCCTGAGATGGGCGTCTGGCGACCGGAAGATGCCTGTTGGTGGTAAAGAAGGGGGATAACATTAATACTGAAGGGTGCATTAGGAGGGTGTGGTTTGGGGCTACTGGTACCACTAGCATCAGACCCTCTAAAAGGAAGCAATGCATGCATAGAATCTTATATACAAGTAGATTGTTTGAATCTTTCAATTGACAATGAAACAAGTTTGTTTTTCTTCTTTTCTTTTAAGCAGAATGCTTCATAGAAATCATCACAATGTCATTAGCTCCTTCTGAGTCATAGATGGCAAATTCCACCCAAGAATTTGAGTCTTAAAAATTGTCTTTGGACTAAGGTCTACATTTTTCTTCCAGAAAAAAACAAAGACAGTTGCCTCTATCGTGAAGTCCATATATAATGTGGTTATTTTATGCCACATTTATCAATGAAACAGAGCATGTCAAATCATTACTCTCTTAAATTCATTCAAGACTATGGTCCAAAACATGCTGGCCCATAATGGTTACATATCTTGAAAATTGTCTTTGGATTAAGGTCTACATTTTTCTTCCAGAAAAAAACAAAAAACAGTTGTCTCTTTCATGAAGTTCATAATATATATATAGTGTGGTTATTTTATGCCACAATCATCAATGAAACAGAGCATGTCAAATTACATGTACTGTATCACTCTCTTAACTTCATTCAAGACTATGGTCCAAAACATGGTGGTCCATAATGGTTACATATCTTGCATACCTTTGGACCTCTTGATGTACTCGTCTGCCTGCGGATACCATTGAGGATCTCAACGAATCTCAGGAACGCATCGGTCTGGTATTGTCTGAAGGCGTGGTCCCTGTCACATGACACTGCCTCTGTCGTGCTGATCCCGTGCTCGTCTGCAAAACGCTTCACCAGCACGGGCGTGTTGGGGATCAGCAAAAAGCGGGACCTCCAGAATTTCAAGGACTGTGAGGAGGAGGCCATATTTGAAGAGGGTTACTGAACAAGTAGAACTTCATACGGTAAAACTTTTAAACTTTTAAGCACACCATATTTTTACGAGGAGGAGAAGGCAGTGGAGGTGGTGGAGGAGGAATAGAAATATTCTGCTTATGTATAGCAAGTATCTTATCTAACATCCCAATACGATCGGGGGGGGGGGGGGCTTTCAAAATCATTGCTGGCATAGAGGGTCCTGGAGCCCAACCCCAATACACACTGCAAAAAAAACTAAATAATACATTTTCAGGGAACCTTTACCTCATATTCAGGCTGTGAGGGTTAAAAAAAATATAGAGGCGTCAGACCCCAGGCAAAATAGTAAGCATATGACTTTACATCTCTACATACTTATCTATTCTTGTACATTTCAAGAAAACTGATACTCAGTAAAACTTACATCTACCAGTGAGAATTCACTGTCGTGCGAAGAGATGTAGTTATCCAGATAGTTCCAGTTGTATCTCTCTATCTCCTCGTGTCTGAACGTGGTCTGAATGGGGGAGTAGCCTTCATTCTGTACGGACCAGAGCTGGTATGTGTACTGGATGGGTTCACATAGGGACGGATGCCTGCATAGGACACATACACATTTGGTCATTATGGAATCCTTCAATCTGTACAGATCATTGCTAGTATGAGTCAGTGACACAAAGACGTAACTCCATTTTGAGAAAAAGTGGTTTATGTGTCCCTGAGCACTATGGCCTTAAGGACTTAAGTTTATGTTTCACTAGCCATCGACTTCAATGGGGGTGTTGAGTGGAGTCTTTGTGTTTCCTCGAAAGCCCACATTTTTCTGAACATTTGATATCAAATACTCATTATGGCAAAATATGGAGTTATTCTTTGTGTCACTGAACCCTCGATATATATTTAAAATACTTTATGAGTGTCTGTACATACATAGGACAGATGTGTACAGCATACAGATTCTTTTCTTCCTTTGCTGTTAATATAGTATTAATGACTGCTTTGAGAAACAACTACAGTATGTCTCGAAAATTAAAGCAGTCATTAATACTTTTATATACCGAAAAGGGTCATAGAATACATGTGCGACTTACCAATCATGATAATCAAGTTTGTTTACGCTATCGAGACAGCAGACTAACTGACTAAGCAGTGTAAGGCACAAGGTACATACAAATACGTGTGTGGGACTATGAACAGGCTGGATTTTTTGTGTTACTGAAATGTGCTTAGAATTCAAGTAATTCATTAAATGACTATAACAGACGAGAAACAAGTCTAAGGTAAGGACAAGAATCAGTGCTTATCAATATAACAGAAATTTTGCATGAAATACCATCAGGAAAGCTATCTAAATTTATCAGAAATTAGCGAAAAAAGACACCAAATTCAGCACTGCAATGACGCACAAAACGGCGTAGAATTCAACTTTTCATCTCTCAAGGTACATGTACAGGTACATACAAATCATGGTCACAAATCTACAGAATTTACATTTGTTGATAATTCATTATTGAAGGAAAATATATTTTCATAATGGTGAGAGCAACCAGTGGCATGAATGGCCTTAGTTAAGTCCAGCTTAAAGTCGATCTTAGTCTTTGTGAAACACTCCCCAGTATAGAAAGGCCAGCTTTCTACAGTTGCCACTCTCGTGTCCCTTGGGTGGCTTTAATAGACAGGTTTGACTGTACATATTTAAAAGAAAGTAACAAATCATCAAAAAAGTTCTCAGGTGTATGAAAACCAGGAAAACAACAAGGTCATGAAGAAATACAATATTAGGTCAGATCTCCAGGGCAGTGTTTTACAAAACTGTTTTAAGTACAAGTTCATAAACATGCCATTGAAACACGTGTATTGTAATCAACATGCGTTTTAATGGGATGTCGGTAAACTTGTACTAATGATAGTTTTGTGAAAAGTTGCTCAGATTTCCAGATCTTAAAGCTCTACGTACTGCACTACTTGTAGCTACTTGCGCCTTCTACGTAGTATACATGCCTAATCGGTACCTGTTGGTCCCCCATGGTCCCCTTTTTCTTATGGTAATTGAGAGCTTATTTGATGAGATAACCACCTATCAGTGACCCTGCAGGGAGGTCTAATCCCTTCTGGCCAAACTAGCGCAGATACATTGTAGGCTTTAACAGTCTGATGAGTCTATTACAGGGTGGATAAACAGTAGGATGTTTGAATGCTAAAGGAGGGAATCATGGTCCATACCTTGGTTTATAGATGGTGACTGTTATAGTCTTCCTCTCTAGATGCAGGCATAGCTTGTGGAAGATACGACCAATACTCAGCACATACTCCTTCTGCAAATCATGAGTGAATACAAAACAGATGGATTAGTATTTTCTATGATACAGCCACTTTATGTTGGAATCTCAGTGTGTGTGTGTCTGTATGTGTGTAATTGGGTTTTTACAGACGCGTATCAATCAGATATGATTATTTACGTCTGGGGATCGACCTTTAATAACGTCACCATCCGAAAGACGTGACTCAGTTTCGAACCTGCATCCTTGGCTGAATCAGTTTGTAACTTCCATTGTTAGCTGGATTACAGGCGCAACCTACAACGGCCCGTTGTGCATTTAATGGGTATATTATACCCTATAGAAGAGACTGTCAGTAAGGACTCCACTCTATAAACAGGTCTTACTTTATGCAAACACCCTCTACCAACTTCTGAAGAACTGCCACGTAACGGAATTCAACATAATTAATTCCTCGTCTGAACTATGGATGAACGTTCTCTAGTCTTTCACAGGCAAGCTCTGAGTAATTCCAAATAATATGCAAGTTCTGCTGCAAAATGTGTACACATTGAAGATTCCCCCAAGGCTATTGTATAAAGCAAAATGTGATGCAGTGTGCATGGAAGCCCCAAAAGTATGTGTTTAATAGACCAGTTCACGGTTAGCTCATATACTGCAATGACCCCGAATATCCACACATCTTAAAAACATGAAGAGGTCCCACTTTTTACATTTTGAAATAATCACTCCTACAGCGACGGAGGTGCTATATAAATGGCCTTTGTTTCCCCTTTTCAAAAAATACTTCCACCTGTGTATCATGGAGTGCACTGAATGTGCATGAATGAATATTGTTACATAACTTTCATGAGCACGTATCCAGTATTTCGTCTCCGTGTATTTCAAAATTTGTTCTGCAATGACCTTTATCTGCTCGTGCTCAGACTGCATTCGTGAACTGGCTTATTCACAAATAGACTATAGAATCCTCCTCATGGTATATTACAACATAAATCAATGAAGTTGCACATCTATAAGCATCAAATATTGAATGCAAAACTCATCAAAAAGAGGACATGTTCCGTTATGAAAGGTAATGTATGACAGATTAAAATATTCTCCAGCTTCAATAAAATGATTTGTGTATACACTGTAGTTACTCTTGAAAACATCTGCCTACCTTTTCTGGATTAGTGATCAATGGAGGATGACGTTGGCTCCTGGTAACAGATGATAGGTCGAGGCTAGGTAGAACCACCAACTGGAAACCCTGATAAGAAGCAACAACATACCGTACATGTAGTCACAGTGAAGTAATTAAGATACATGTACATGTATTACAACCTGCACATGTATGTAGAGCTGTAGTAGTCGAGTGGTTTAAGCACTTGACTTGATATGCAAAGGTCGTGGGTCTGATCCCCGACACGCCACTTTTGTCCTTTGACAACGCATTAATCTACATTTGCCACACAATACCCAGAAGAAGAAATGGGGATCTGGTAGGAAGACAAAAGCCTTTGTGTAAGTAATTGCCATATGCCCTCACAGTGACCATATAATAATAATAATAATAATAATAAGCTTTTAGTCCACTCCAAATTTTATTAAACCGAAATGAAAATTCTTTTTGCCCAATTGATGATGAGCCCGGCAGCCACTGAGCAGCGCCAGATCGACGTTGCTCTATCCCTTATTGTTGAACGCCAAACAAGGTAGCAGCAACTCCCATCTTTTAACGTCTTTTGGTATGACGCGGCCGGGGATCGAACCCACGACCTCCTGGTTGTGAGGCGGACGCTCTACTGACTGAGCCAACACTCCGAAGGAATACTACCCAGGGAGTGGAGACGGTGCACATTGTGTGTGACTGAATCTAATGACCGGGGCAATAATGTCTGTGAAGCGATTAGACAAGGTATCTTGTATGAAGCACGGTGAAGCCTGAATCCGATGACCCGGGTAATAATATATCTGTAAAGCGCTTAGGCATATCGTTGTAACGATGTATTTGGCGCTATATAAAAGCGGAATATTATGATTATTATTAATAGCAAGTAAATGAAAGAAGAGCTTACCTGTAGAAGTATTTGTGATATAAGCTCCTGAAGACAGCCACCTCATCATGAAATCATAGTTGAATTCTACAAAATATTTTTCCCAATAACTGAGGGAAATGAGAGCTTACCTGTAGTAGTCTTTGTGATATAAGCTCTTGGAATATGGCCTCCACTGTCATGAAAGGACCTATGATGTCCTCCTCTGCTAGAAGCTCATAGTTGAACTCCAGAAAGTCCCTTTCCAATGATAGCCTGTCAGGATAGAAGTCGGTTGACACTGGCAGACATGCTGTGGCAGTCAAGGACTTCCAGTCCACACCTGTGTATAGTAAAGGGAAAATGACATTAACTCCTTTCAATCCAACCCAATCTACCAATTAGCAGAGCATCAATAACTCAATATTCAGTTGCCTAATCAAAGATGATGGTGACTTTAATGTTCGGACTTGTCTACAAAGACCACCTAGGTTTTTTTAAATTTAAATAAGGTCACTCTAGACTAGGTCTTTCTAGACAGGTTCTACAACACATGTACTTCTTTCTATAGAGACAAAAATAAGGAACTATTGATCAATGTAGACAGGTAGTCTTGTATAAACAGGTGATCACTATAAAAGTTGGACAATTTGTAGACCATTGCAAGGCATTTTACTATCATTATGATACACCATTTGGGTTCTCATTATACAAAATGAAACATTATCAACAAACACCTGAAGGTCTTGGGACTCAAAATTAGGGACACATGGATAATGGTATATCACATACATATATGTAAATGTAAACATGTAGAAATTATTAGTGTATCACAGAATGGAATGTTTCTATTATAAGGCAGTACAAAAAGAATCAATAAACCAGATATAGTGTATAAATGAAAGCTGTCGCATGTTCCACATTATGTAAATGTATGGTGGGCAAAATGAGAAATGTTGAAATATATGCTTTTTTATGCAGAAAAGAAAGCAAAATGATTGCAAAATAAGAGAAGGAAGTACTGTATATAAAGTAAAAAAAACACAAATCTAAATTAAAGTGGAGTAATAATGATGAGGGAATATGCATGAATGTATGGTGCTGGATACAAGACAAAGAAGAATTCTTTTTAAATCAGTGTAAATCATTTGTGAGAATTGTGAGAAAATGAAAAAGAAAGAAACCCTGCAAATTAAAGATGGTGATTGAGAAATCTTAATGATACTGATGTGTACACATTTACACTGTATATGCTTTTTTTTAAGGTGAAAAAACATGTAGCAGACACAGATGAAGGCAAACAGACAGAGGCAAACAGATGAAGGCAAACAGACAAAGACAAACGGACAAAGGCAGCATTGAAAGGTATAGAGAAGTGAATAAGAACATTTCAAAATACACATCAAACACAGCAGGCTCCCATAAAGCATTTAAAATTTATTTTTGAAATTAAGCAGCAATAAAATTAGAAAGCAACCATAAAAGGATAAAAGACAATAACTGAAAACACAGAGGGGGATATTGGTGGCAGAGGAGGAAATGGATTTGAAATGGAAAAATAGATTCCATGACATATACAGGAAAAACATGACATATAAACAATAAAACACATATGGTATTAAAAGGGTAAGAGAGAGAGAATAGAACTGTATTACAATTGCACTCAAGACATAGAATTTAAAAAAAAAAGACACAAGCTAAGTTCTGGATATGTGAAAGATGATGAAATAGAGGATGAAGCAGGCAAAGACAAAGGGAAAAGGACACTTCAACTACACATTCGAAACAGGATAAAGGATGAAACATACCGAGACACAGGATAGAGGCAGGGACACTTCAAATGAAAGAGGAAAGAAGAGTGAGGATAAGGGGTGATCAGACATTTGCCCAGGCAACAAATTGGTGGGGTCTTTATTTCATCCAAAGATATAGGATTAGCAACAATGGGAAGGCCTAATGGCTCAGTGGTAGAGCAGTGGTCTTGTAACCGTGGGATCCAGGTTCAAAACTAAGTTGAAGTGCTAGTGCCCTTTGATAAGGCATTAATCCTCGATACCAAGTCCCTCGGAGAGGACATAAAGCCATTGATCCTCTGGTTGCTTAATTAAAAGTATACTCTAAGCAGTCGGGTACAACCAAGCAACCAATCACAATGATGTTATGATTGGTCTTTAGGAGTGTAGGGTTAGTTTTACGGCTAGAGTTTGGTCCAGGAAAGAAGTCGGAAGTTTGGCAAAAGTGCAGGAAATTCACAAAAGAGCGAATGTCACCAGAACGTGAGCCATAGAATGAGACAAAGACAGCACTAGAAACAGATATGAGGAAAAGAATATAGCAGATATGAAGACAATCGAAGGAGACGACGAACAATACCAAACAAAGCAAAAATCAAAACAGCGATTGAATTCATACTTGAGTAAGTCGAAACACAAACATGAGGAGCCACCATTTAAGAACGAATGAATAAAACAATTCTTTAAATAAAGAAATAAAGAAAGAAATATAAAGGGAGGTGGGGGATGGGAGGTGGGAGGTGGGAGGGGGGGTTAATGAGTTATATGACAGATAATGGTTTGAACAATGAACATCAATAACATGTAGAATGACATCAATACCAGATAAAAGACGGAGAGAATAGAAACTGCATGACGACTGCACACACAACACAGATTGAGGAGAGAAAACCTTTTAAAAGGCAGTGACACACGACAAAGGCATATGAACTCAACAACACATTTGAAAGAGGGGCAAGAGAGAGAGAGAGAGAGAGAGAGAGAGAGGAGGGGGGGAGGGGGGAGGGGGGGGAGGGGGCAAGCATTGCACCTGTCAGATAATGGTTTGAACATTCAACATCAATAGCAAATAAAAAAAAGAGAATAGCACTGCATGACGACTGCACACACACAACACAGATTAAGGAGAGCAAAACTTTAAAAAGGCAGTGAGACACGACAAAGGCACATGAACTCAACATCGAGTTTGAGAGAGGGGCAAGAAAGAGAGAGAGAATGGGGGCAAGCAAGAGACAGAGAGAGAGAGAGAGAGAGAGAGAGAGAGAGAGAGACTGCATGACGACTGCACACACAACACAGATTAAGGAGAGAAAACCTTTTAAAAGGCAGTGACACACGACAAAGGCACATGAACTCAACAACGAGTTTGAAAGGGGAGGGGGGCAAGAGAGAGAGGAGGGGGGTAAGCATTGCACCTGTCAGGGTGTATGGGGTCCACTCTTGATTGCCCGTTAAGCTCCAGAGGATGTTGAGCCTCCGTAGCGAGGGATGCTGCTGCATGAGATGATCCAGGGAGCCTAGCCCATCCAACAGACCGCGTGTGCCTGGGCCGGGTGGAAATGTGTGACATGACTGACTGAGATAGCACAAGCATATGGGTCAATTTAACGTTAACCCAGTGGTGTGAAAGCTTAAGCGATTTTGTCAAAATCTGGATTGTCTGGTCACTCCTATAAAGCCTTTTTCACACATGAGATGTTAAACAACGTTTCAAATAAAAATCTGCAGCAAAATAAACGTTTATACATGTACATATTAAGCATAGCGCATTTCAAATTTCTGTGGCTCATATCACACAAATACATGTACATGTATGTAAGATTGCTGAGGATGCTTCGTAGCATGTAGCTACTTGTTTTAATCCCCAATCATTTTTTATTTCATTTTCTTATGGCAGTTTACCATGTAATGTGTAAATTGAGGCTCAACAATTTCCCAATTAGAGTGTTCAATTGGACCACTAAGTTGATCTGTATAATTCTGAGAAATTCTCAAGTAAACCAAAAATATATTTAATCTGTTTAAAAATCTGTATTGTCAATGTGAGCTTCTACAGCTAAAGAGGATCTGCATCCAACTCAGGAGTATGGATCTGTCATTAACATACAAATATACATGTATATAACCTGAAGACGAGACATACCTACCTATCAAAATGTACATTCCTAAAAAGATAATGATAATCTGAACACAGGTAATATCCTATCACACACACATGACGATATTAGCAAGCTGATTGATGTATATTACACATATAGGTATTTCTAACAAAATCAATGAAATTTGTACCACAGAGCAGCATTTATTTTGAATTTTATTTTATGGGTTTGTTTTTGTTTTTTGCTTTATTTTTGCCTTTTTTTTCCCCTTCCTTTTTTCCCTTCTCTCTAATACCACGTTTTTGCAAGAAAGTGCATGTTTTTCTGTACATTTCCCAACATCTTTGCACATCGTAAAACATGTTTATCAAATCAGAATAAATTTCTCTCTAGTTTGCTCTGTTCTGCAAATTGAATGTTTGCAAAAAGTGATGCAAAAACATAGCAGACATGCATATTTGACTGACTGAAAAAAAAAAATTGTGTGTGCATAAAGCTTGGCATAAAAATGGCATAGCTTCTATTCATATAAATGGGCAAGAATATATTAGAGATCATTTGTATGCAACTTTTTAGCAGATAATGCAATGCAATATAATGACATATGCAGTTATTTAAAGAAGAAAAAACAACCATGGCAATCTAATACCACTTGCTTTTAAAGGTAAATTTTTTAACCTCAAATAGTGCTGTACAAAGAATAACCCTATCATTGAGATCTATGAGAAGTGAGAATTGAAGAAGAAAAAAAAAGACCTACCGATACCCCGTTTCCGATCTTAAGTGTTACATTCCAAGAAACCAAAGCATAAAAGAGTTGAAAATAAACAAAGTCATATAAATTTATTCTATAATACGTCATGAACACGTAAATCAACTCTGTTTTGGTACCTATCTACTTGTGTTACAGATTTACAAATAAAGATTAATATAAATTGCACAACAGTTTAAATAAGAGTCAAACATTTGTTTTATAAGGCCCTTGGAGATTGAAGACCCATTTGAAATCACCCTTTTAATTATGCAAGCAAATTCTTATTTTTTTCTTTTTACCTCTATATGGAACAAACCACATATTGTGTAAACTTGTTTACTTCTACCAATACAAAAAAAGGATTTATTCCAGCATTACTTGGCAATTTTAGGTAAGCACAGCCTTATATTTTATCTATGGTATCGAATTTATGGTGCATGTACATAAAGAAAAGATAATACAGCTTATAATAAGAAGGAAAGCCCAATCACTAGAAATATTTTAATCAAGACTAAAACCCCACATGTAGTATGTATAGCACAGCATTTACGAGCTCATGCAGCGCAGTAGAATATATCCACATAGTTATTGCGCTTTAAAAATGAATATGTTAATATTATTATTATTATCTTTATAATCAACAAGAGAAATGCAAAGCTGAAAACATGTAGAAGTCCTTTTCTGTCATACCTGCACTGCCAGGCCTCTGCAAGACTGTGTCTGTACTCGGAGATGAACCAGTGCTGAAGAGACTGCTTCCACTGGCAGAGGGGCGGAGTCTATTCTCACTGGCACTGCGCGGTAACGACGCCCTTTCGGTGCCATCGGTAGGGGTGCGTGCCCCGCCCCCGTTGATGACAGGGCCAGCCCAGTGGTAGTGGGGGCTGGAGGGGGAGGAGCCCAGGGTGCTGGAGTTTCGTTGGTGGTAGGGGTTGGAGGAGTTGGACGGATAGTAATGGGAGAAGTAGTAGGACGGAGTGATCTGGTTACGATGGTGGGTTTGTATGGCGCCCCCGCTTGGGCCTGGATGGGTCAATGACATGGAAAGAACGAATGGTGAGCAATGAGTTAAATGCAGGTTGGTGTTATAGTTCAGTATGATACAAGTTCACTGACAATGTAAAACCAGTAATTTTGTATAGATACAATTTCGCTGCTAAGTTCAATACAAAATATGTAAAAACATATTGAGAAAACTCACAGATGCTTTATCCCTTGAACTCATTTGAGTTGCAGAAAGTAAAAGTATGTGTATTTTTAGATAGACCAACATTTTGAATTTCTTTAGATGAGCAAAATTTACTACGGTATTCATATTTTTACAACAACTGGCAAATTTGGTATAAATTCATCACCAACAATCTCATATCACTTTTGAAAATTGATGTATTACATTGTCAGTAACTGAGATGGGAATATACAGAATATGAAACCCACAAATATTAGTTATAGTGATAATGAACGAATAGATAATGTATAAATAAAACTAAATGATACAACAAGATAAAAGTTTGAATCTTAGAGGAAGGTCTTACCCTGAAGTGAATAATAGTTATTATTATTCTCAATGACAGTAAACTCTATGCATAAAAAAAGATCAAATGATTATGAGATACAAGAAGATCTATTCTACTCTAGGAGCTTATACATGTACATCCACTCAAGGAGAGGATAAAGCAAAGGACATCTCAATTACTTTGTAAGATATAAATCAAGGAACAGATTTCATAATAAAGGCTATAATAACAAATTAAGCTCTTCATGTATATACCTGCTAACTGATAACATACATGTACATGTACATGTATTTGAACCATATGAATAATCATACTAACAAACCTGAAAATGAAATACATTTTGTAAACATGACGTGGTGAGATATCAAATTTCTAGAAAGTTCTACTGACATGTACATACACTGATTTACATTTAGAGAAAATATATATTGATTTGAATACATCCAGTATACACATTACAAGAATATATTAAGTTTACTTCAAAAATTGAGATCAAGGGTATTGGGAGTTAAAGATGTATGAAGCAACAATATTATATATTATATCCCTTATCGTAAGATTGTTGCATTAGGTGTGTACACAACAAGAAAAAGAATAGTTTGACTGTAAAAGACGTTTCCTGCAGACTAGATCGAAATAGTTCATTTTTATTGATGACGTCACGAATAGTACCTTTTTTATCCTAGGGAAAAAAGGTACTATGCGTGACGTCACAATAAAAGAACGCATATTCTTGAACTATGCGTTTTCCCAGTGAGCGCGTACATGATTTCAAATGCCTCTGCGCGGTCAACCCCCGCGGTGTCCCAGCGCTAGCTCAAGCCATATGCAATTTACGCTGTGCGATAACTGCACTACACTAGCGCCAGCTAAACATTTTTACATCCTTCAATGTTTCATTTGAGTCGTGCAATTTTCTTTATTTCTTTTCGATCTGAATGTAGATGTGAATGTGAGTATAAGGTTCATGTTATTACAGAAGTGTACAAGGAATAATACAGATAGAAGGGATATAAAACAAATATAAAATGACTCATTCTCGGAACAAGCTAAAACTATTTGCACTCAGGAACATCATTAGTACTTTTCTCCCTTGGGCCGATGGCCCTCGGGAGAATAGTACTAGTTGATGTTCCTTCGATGCGAATAGTTTCAGCTAGATCCTCAAGTGTCATTGTATATTTGTATACTATTGTCTTGACATTAAATACAGAGTATCTTCTTACATTTTCCATGTTATTTCTATAATGGGTACTATACTGCTATGCTTTTTTATTGTATTCATCCAGAACAACTAAGCAATTTTCTTTCTTCTCCTGAATAACCAAAAATAAATGAAAATGGTGTCCTAGCTCACCCTGTGGAAACGTGTGTGTCCACCTGCGTCTGTTAGAGGTCAGCTTGACCACCAAGCTAGATGTTCCGAACGGATTGACCAATGCCCTTGGCTGGCCTTGACCGGCTTGGTTAAAATGGGCAGTGGTAGCCCCAGCACTTCCCACCACGATGCCCTTTGGAGAGGTTGAGGCAGCATTGCTCTCTGAAGAGTCTCTACGTCTTGCTTCGAAACTATGGCTGATCACGTTGGCTGGAAGTACAGATAGAGATAGAGTCTAATATATGTACGCTTGATATTAAATCTATTGATATTTTGTTGAAAACTCATTATGATCTTGATGTAGATTTGTTTAAACTGTCTCTAGAAGAGTTTATGTGCTACTTTTGAAGCATTACACAAAGATTACTGTGGCTACCAAGTACATGCAAGATGTATATACAAAATTCTATCACTTACATAACATTGTAACATATAGGTCAAAATAATGTCTTACAAGTAGAGAAGTTCTTTACTACATCACATAGGGATGTTCAATATCAATTATCATTAAACTGAATGCTAATGACATTTTATTCAAATATATTGCCACTTTGACTATGGACTACTGTAAAAGTAGAAATATTTGTGGTACATTAATTTTCGCGGATTTTGCGCTAAGATCGGCAAGCGCAAATTTTAGAACTCGCGAAAATATAAGCTTGACTTCTTATATTTGTTTTAAACGGGCTGAATTGCGTGCAACGTGAGGTCGCTCAGTGTGAAAAAATAAATCACGCGAAAATAACAGCATTTACAGTATTTGAATTTTTTTCATAAAATGGGTGGAGATTTTGCAGCTGAAAAGATATGGCTAGTATGGATAATAAACCATAGCTTGAGATTCACATATATACAGCTTCCAACAACAAAATTGTATAAAGCAAACATATCATTTATATAAAAACAGGACCCTGTCTTACAAACGGTTGGGATTAATCACAACTTATTTGGGATTGATATCAATCGCAACTACGTGCATAAGAGATAGATGTAGGAAACTGCAAACTTGCGATTGATTGGAGGACATGAGATTGAATCATATCAATTGCAACTCTTAATCCAGATTGTACAAAAACTGTCAGCCTACCTTCTCTTTGGATTCTGGCAAGTGGGTTGGCTTTATTGCCCCTCCCTGGAATGGCTATAGCAGCATCCCCATCCTCTGAATGGTAGCTTCCCTGCTTGGTTCCAGGGGAGCTATTCCTTCTACCTGGATCTATCACGTCTGGCTTGGTCCATTTGTTCTGAACATGGAATAAAAGGGGGGTAGGGAACGTGAACAAGTTAAAGAGGGAGTCGACCTTGATATTTAGTTGGTTTTAAAAGAAGCAGAAAAATTCAGAGGAACAGGTCAGTAAAGTTTGAGCAAAGTCCTATAAAAAAAATAAGAAAGTTATGAATTTTTGAAGTTGTGATCAGTCAAACACAGATTGTCAACACTGTGACGTATCTTGCGAGCTTCTCCCCAATTTGCATATTCTTCGTTATTGATGACGGAATAGATTTTTTCCATACAGGGGTTGAATGGAAACATATTTGCAATAATTACATTTAGGGTGCATGTATGATTGAATATTTTCTTGAGGGAAAATAACAATTTCTGATATTTCTAAAATAGAGCAAACAAGTGGGGAGCTCGCAAGATACGTCAAAGAGTTGCCAATTTGTGTTCGCAACTTGAAAAATTAATAACTGTCTTAATATAGTTAATTGGAATTTGTTCAAACTTTCACTGACCTGTTCCACTCATTTTCTGGTTATATTTAAATATTTAATAATAATAATAATGCCAGGCTTATATAGTGCATAATATGTTGCCATCTCTCTCTACTCGCTTAACAAAAGAACAAACTTGTATCTTATAAAACATTTGAAATAGCTACAGTAACTTAATTACATCAGTTAAAGCCTGTCTGTACTTGTTTGGCCAGGGGATTAGACCTCCCTGCAAGGTGGTCATCTAATCAAATCAGCTCTCAATTAACATAATAAAAAGGGGATCATGGGGGACCAACAGACATCGATTCAGCATTATTTGCTATATAGAGGGCGCAAGTAGCTATAAGTAGTGCAGTGGGGCTTAAGATAGTATGGCAGTACATGAAGAATCTAACTACAATACTTTAGGAGGGATGATTCTCACCTGAGGTGATCCCTGTTTGTCAAAAGTCACATGACCTACCGATCCAGGTTGTCGTTGACGATGCTGACCACCTGACGATGGACGCATAGAAGCTGGTGTCCTAGTAACAGGGAAACAGACGAACAGACATACTGTACTCATTCATACGCATGAACACAAATACACAATGAGGTACAGTGAGATAAACTCATGAAACAAGCAAGCAGTGCTGCCAACCTCTGTGTGGCGAGCCGTATAAACTGTTTTTTTGTCAGTGGAACGACCACAACTGAGATATCAAGCAATACACCTTATACAAATTATGTTAAATAATTATGTTAAAGAATTTTCTGTTTGTTTGTTTTTATGGTCCCTATTCACTATTTTTTGGTACCAAGGCTTGGATGACTGTAGTTGAATGAAATTGTACATGGTTTCAGGTACACTTATGGTGAAACCCATACATAAAGACCATTTAAAAGGTAAACAAGAAACATAGTCTCTAAATGGAGGTGGTCTTAAACGGAGTGGGGCGTTGGTTACCATGTGCAGAAGGTCAAAATTCGCTGACACCAGACTTGATGGAAATACCATTAATGGGTGTACAAGTCTGCACACAGCAAACCTGTGGCCCTGTCAAGGAATACCCCCCCCCCCCCCCTTACTTTCTCGGAGAGCCTTTGGGCGAGGGAAAAGTCAAAGCATTACATAAGGCATGTTGGTCATAAAACTGAAGGTTAATCCTGGTGATTGACAACACCTGTTATCAGGTAAGCACCCGAAGAGTGTAGAATTCCCCATGAGAGTCCACTCTTATGCGTCTTTAATGTCAAAGTTTCTTGAAGACAACAGACTATCTAATTCAATGCCTAATTCCTCTGTTATGGAGTGCAAAGGAAAATGATACGTGAGATGTTAATTAGGAAGTTCATGGGTCACATTACACGTAAAGAAGGCCTAGAGAATCTTGCTTTGACAGGGAAAATTGTGGGAAGGAGGAGTAGGGGAAGAAGGAGGATACTTTAAATGGACAGTCTGCAGAAATTATTGGAAGAGAGAGTGGTGCTAATAGAGAAGGCTAGGAACCGAGGGTTGTGGAACAGCATGATCACCAAAGTCAATCGATCTGTCACTTAGAGAGAGAGAATTCCTCTGGAGGGATGCAACTACTGTCATGCAGTATTTCTGGACAGGTGGTATCTCTGACGGAACATGGATGCAGTCATTACCTAGGTTTGGGTGACTTGCCACTGAGTACACCGAAGACACCCTCATCGTACTCCTCACACTGGTAGTCTATATCATCCGGTTTGGGGAGGGAGTGGTCCGAGGAGATGTGACGCAGCAGGGCGTGTCTGCTCATCACCTGCGGGCAGCACTTGACCAGGGTGGGAAGGGCGTCGCCAGTCTGAGATGTGTATCTCTGTGATGAAATGGAGTGGAGAAAGAATTGAAAGTGATTAGTGATATCATGGATTTTATCCTTTTCTATGTGTATTCATCTGAAGGCAGTGGCAATACAGGTATCTGAATTTAAATTTTCTTTTTTTTAATCCAACACAATCTCTGCATTACTTTTTGTACACATAATTTCTTTTTTATCAGGAAAATTCATTAGTATTATTTTTGAGAATCAAAAAATTAATCTCAATACGCATAAAGTGAGACCAAAAGTTTAATTCTTGAACGAAAGTAATTTTTTATTTCATTACAAACCCTGTATCAATATCATAAAAGGAATGAAACTTTCAATAATACAATAAGGCATGCCAATAGGCATTCTAAGAAAATCACTAGATCAAACTCACATAACAATCTTGGTAATGATCAAGTTAATAAAAAAAAAAATTCTCTTCTTCTTTCTAATACTGTCCAACATGATTTCACATCCCTAGGAGTGATTAAACAGGCAGGGTAAGATGTGATTGTTAATATTTGGGCATAGAGAGAGAGAGAGAGAGAGAGAGAGAAAGAGAGAGGGGTAGGGAGAGAAAGGTAGGGAGGGAAAGGGAGAGAAGTAGAGAAAAGACTGGCTTATTGTTTCTTTTGCTCAAAAAGATGATTGTGGACTACTCATTTAAAGATAAAGGTGAGTTCTGGTAAAAAATAAAAAAAAATGAATTCTCACAGAATCAAACGAAACTTACACTGAATGTTCAAGATTACAAATAAATGTCATTTGCCAAACAATTTTGGTAGAAAATGTATACTGGCTGAGTAATGAGCATAGAAAGATTAGGAAATCAAGGTAAGTAGCCCCAACACCATATGTGTAGTCCCATATACATCTTTCTGTGTACAGCGCTTGTTACTTTACCAAGACTGGGCCAAATTTATTATGATTTTAATGACTCCAGAACTTTGCTGTACACACCAATACTTACACGCTACATGATCAACTTTTTCTGATCCATTCCACACCTTTTCTTTCAGAATGCAATCGCATGACCAGACCTCACCTTCATCTTTAAAGTTGTCTTTCTCATAATGCTACAAAGCTTATCATATTTTGTCCATTTATTGAAATAATGAAAATAAGAAATGCAATACAAAAGGATCACATGAAATTTACCTTCTCTGCTAGCTTGATTCTTGGTTTGAATTTATCATTAATGCCATGTACCCCCTCTTTGGTGTAGAAGCTGTAGTTGAGCCAGTGAGGGATGTTGTAGTCACCTCTCTGGACATGCACATCTTTGGTCTTGTTATGGAACTGCAAAATAAGAACATAATTATATTTCACTACTTGCAGGATCAAACAAAGAATGACACAGCGTTTATAATGTATCCCAGATATGATGCTCCCTCAGGGAGACGGTTTAAATTATGGACAAGTCTATTCAAATTTTGCATTTAAATCAATAACAGAAGTAATTTGATTTAATGATCATGTCACCTAAAAGGTTTAATATAATAGCCTAATAGTCCACTCCAAATTTTATTAAACCGAAACGGAAATTCTTTTTGCCCAATTGATCGTGAGCCCGGCAGCCACTGAGCAGCGCCAGATCGACGTTGCTCTATCCCTTATTGTTGAACGCCAAACAAGGTAGCAACAACTCCCATCTAAAATTGTCATAAAATTGCTGTATTATAAAGCCATTTAAAAGTGATTTGGAATATCATACATTCCTACTCTTTTCCACATTCCACAGAAAAAAAAACATTTAAAAGATACAAAGAGATATTAACCTTATAACTTTGACCAAATGCTCTACAAACTGGTGAACTAAAAATGTTAATAATCTTACCCTAAACAGAGGCACTGCATGCAGAGGCTGCTCAGCTAGGCATACCAGATCACTGCCGATACCTGATGCAAAAAGAAAAATAAAAAGACCCAAAATCTTTGAGAGAAACACACACAAAAAATAGAGATATAAATAAAGGTCTTTTTATTGAAAATTTGGAATATTTTCATGATTGTAAATAGGTTCATAGATTGTATAGTAGCTTAAAGATGCTTCATAGAAGATAAGATACAGTGCATGTTTCACGGTTCGAGTCCTGACACAGCACTAGAATTATGTTCCACTCAATTAACTAACTGTCATTTTGTAAATTTAGTGGCAAAGATATATCCTTCTTACCATTATCAATCATTCTCTGTCTGGTGATTTTGCACATTTCCCTGTCCACATCGAAGACTCCAGCTCCTGGGGTCAGTAGCACGACCAGCTGACCGGTACGCTCAAAGTTACGGTCAACATAATGCTTGTCAAACACTGGATAGGAGGTACAAAAAAAAGAAAACTCGACAATTAGGTCCTCTTCACACCCGAGACATTAAACCACCTCCCCCCAAAGAACGATATACAAATGCAATCTTAAGTACCCTTCACATTTTTACAATTTTAAAACACACCGATAAGTGAGAATGTGCAGGGGCCTACAGTTACTTGTTATTTGTTGCAGTGATCCCAAACAGCAGTTCCTTAGTCTGACATAGATACAATAAAAGTGAGGGTGTTCGTGCAAGTATGTTGCAGGCAGCTATTGTTTTATTTTTTCTTTCTCGCCTCTACTTGCCATTAATTTCAAATGTGAAATATTTTATTCCCAATGCACATTCTGAAACAGTGTTTCAGTAAATAATTCATTTGACTTGGTGTTAACTTTTAAGTACAAGTAAATGAGTTAATATCTTTCTGGCTCTCAGCAGACAATGTATCTGCAAAATACTAAACATATTGAATGTTATACAGTAGGCTTGCGGTTGCACCATGTGAGAGAGGGGGAAGATTGGGAAGTCCTGAAAATGACTCTCGATAATCTTTCTTTCATGAGTGTGTGTAGTCCTGAAAAGGACTGTTGGTGTATAGTCTTGAAAAAGACTGTTGGTTATCTTTCTTAGCTTATAGCTCTTAGAACTAGAGCGCTGGTTGGAGAGGATAGGTGGCGAGAGTGGCTCAACGTTTCGAACAGGTTGACTATCCGTCATCAGGAGTCACGAATATTGAATGCTGCATATGATCATCTATTCCTCACCATTGAGAGTCATGTTTAGAGTTTCCAAGAAGTTTCCTTCTGCAGCTGATGAGTTGTAGCCTGGGGGTATTTGTCCACCTAGATGGCGAAAACAAAAAAATAGGTGAAGGAACACTTCAACTACCAAGCTCACTATTATAATGAAGACTCAACAGTTTTCCAAAGCGAATATTATGACATTCAAGAAAAAGGGCCCATGCACAATTGGATTTGAATGAAAGAAAATGTTTACACATGTACTGTATATCATGTATAAGTACATTAAATGAGCCTTGAGTGGGCTCAGCTTCTTAAGTTTCACGTATAAGGCTCCTTTAGAGAGTTCAAGGAGTCTTGAGGGCACTTAACTGGTGCTTCAAATAAGACTCAGTTATAGCATACAATTATAAGTGAGCCTAAATTGCACTTACCTCCTAGAGTTTCACAGAAGACTTTTTTGAAGTACACTCGAAATAAGGTGTAAGTGTAACTTTTTTATCATATAAATAGAATTGCAAATTGGAATGGTAAAGTAGACTGCATTTGAGGTAGTGAGTCTTGAGAGTGCCTACCTTCCTGACTTTCACGTAAGACTTTTTGAGGTAAACCGTAAATAAGG
Source organism: Strongylocentrotus droebachiensis (assembly GCA_035222895.1). Taxonomy (NCBI): domain Eukaryota; kingdom Metazoa; phylum Echinodermata; class Echinoidea; order Camarodonta; family Strongylocentrotidae; genus Strongylocentrotus; species Strongylocentrotus droebachiensis. The sequence continues at coordinate 40,323 of JAVYIG010006604.1, forward strand.
TACACTGCATTTGAGCTAGTGAGACTTGGGAGTACCTACCTTCCTGAGTTTCACACAAGACTTCTTTGAGGTAGACAATAAAGTGAGCCTTGAGTGTCTGGAGGAGCCCATGCCATTCATCTCTTCTCTCGTGATGGACCACGGCACGATAGAAATCTTGGTAGAACCGACCTGCATAGTCCACCTTCACATTGTCTTGCATCCACTTGGGGAACTGGTCTGTTTGAAGAGAGAGAAATGACAACTCTGTATTTAAAGATGGAGCAGATCGTAAATGATTTCAGACATTCAAACTAAAATATTATGGGCAACAACATGACCCCCAAAAATAAAAATCTTTCCAGAGACATACTTTTACATAAAAAAAGTTTGTGAACAATGTAGATAATGATGTGACATCATCAACAAAAATGAATAAAAAATAGGGGCGTAAAATCTTCTTTTCACAAACTAAATGGCTTATACGTTATAGATTGATTAAAGGTAATACAAAGTTTTGGGAATTTTTGAATAAAAAACATGTTGGATGGTGGTTTTTCTTTTCAATTTTGATATATTTCCCCCTGTGGATGTAATATAAGCACTAGAAAATTTAGCCCCTAAAACACTTCTGCTTTTGAGAAAAATTGAATATAAAAATTTACCGGTGCTCCCGGTAAATTCTGATAAATTTCAAATAGCGCCGTACGGCCGTACAATGGTAGCTGCGACCATGAAAATCTCAGAATATGTAGTTGTAATATAATTTCCAAACAGGAATAGCTAATCGGTCGGTTTTAGTCAAGAAACATTGTTTTATAGCTTAATTAATATCTTGACCTTGAGAGGGAGCTATAAAACATAAAGAGTTTATTATTTATAATTTCATAATTTTAGAATCGATTTCAACCGCGACAACGATCACTGAATATTGTAGGGTCGCATATGCTTCCAATATGTTCATTTGAACCAAATTCATGACCCCATACCAAAACTTTGTATTACCTTTAAGATACATTGAGATCAATATTGCTGTGTATGATATTTCCTATAAAATAATGGACAAATTTTACCACAGAATAAACTTGAAAGATGACCATTTGCTTTAACTTTTAAAAAGTAATGGGCGCTTTGCTTTCATATCAGATAAAGTTAGTGTAATCAATACAAAGACAGGAAATAATATTAAAGTCAAGTATGAACTCACCAAGAGACTTAGCTTTGAAGAATGTACGAGAGAAGAGAACCACAGTGGCCTCATTGTTGACCCCTTTATCTCTCCATTTGTTGAAGAGATCTGTCAGGAATCCACCCACAGCCTTCTCCCAGTAAAGGTCACCTATAGGAAACAGTATAGATAAAAGATAAAGTTGTTGAACACATTAAAAAAGAAAATTTATTAGGATCTCTCTATGGTGACTTCGTTGTTGACCCTTTATCTCTCCAATTGTTGAAGATATCAGTCAGGAATCCACCAAAAGCCTTCTCCCAATAAAGGTTACCAACAGAAAAATATAGCACAATGCTGTAGATATGATTGAGAGATACATATTTTTAGTATGATCTCTGTATGCAAGTAGGTAAAAGAACTATGGTGACCTCATAATTGACCCTTTATCTCTCCATTTGCTGAAGAGGTCAGTCAGGAGTCCACCAAAAGCCTTCTCCCAGTAAAGGTCACCTGTAGTTATATTACAATTATGAAGATTGCTTGATTGAATCACTGAGTTTGACTTTGTGGCGTGCTCCTGTAATCCAGCTAACAATGGAAGTTACAAACTGATTCAGCCAAGGACGCAGGTTTGAAACTGAGTCATGTCTTTCGGATGGTGACGTTTAAAGGTCGGTCCCCAGACGTAAATATGTTTGATACATTGTACACGTCTGTAAAAAACCCAATACACACACACACACACACACCGCCCATAGGGACCATTGTTGACCACAGTACTGTAGATATAGTAGTAGACTTTACTGAATACTTGTTTCATATGCCACAAGGTTGCGGTTACTATGTATTAATTTTAACTCCTACATCATTACCTCTTAATCTTATAATTAAGTTACCAGTTCAGTTTATTGGTAGTTTATCACATCATATCTAAGCAGGTTCAAATGTTCAAAAAATATTGAACTATTGAATTTACAGTTTAATCTTACCACATGTATCAAAGTCCCACATCTCTGAGCTCATCTGAATGAAGAGATAGACCATGGCTGTAGCCGATCTGAAGGCTACCCTTGTATCGTTAGTGATGGCTCCACAGGACACCCTCTCCCAACGAGACCAGAGTTCCTGGACCTGTGCACGGATCCCACTCAGTTCTAACTTCTGCTGAATGTGAATACATGTGTCCACCTGAAATACCAAGATAACAAACAATATTATAAAAATAATAACAATAAGGTTTGGGACCTGTCTTATAAAGAGCTGTGATTGATTCATAATGATGGCATTCCCCCCATCGACGCAAAATTACAAATTCCTATCTCTTTAAAATAGAGTTGAGATTGATTTCAGGTTGCAATCGATTTTTAACCAAATACCTTGGACTCACACAAATATAAAGTATTTATGTCTGCGATTTTACTATATTGTGTTTTGATGGTTGATGTTTATTTTTCCTCACTGCTAGCTAAGAAAGCATGTGTAACTTGTAAGTAAGCAACCAGGGGACCAACAGCTTTAAGTCCTCTCTGAGGGACTTGGTAATGGGGATTAATGCCTTACCAAAGGGCAAGAACGCATTGACTTTGTTTCGAACCTGGGACCTCTCAGTTACAAGGCCACTGCCCTACCACAGAGCCATCTCGCCTCCTCCTTTGTTAGTCTCCGCATGTCATCTCCTGCTGCTGCTGATGTCCCTGAAGACCAACTCCATCAGGTCTAAGGCAATATCTGCAGGCTGGACCTATATAACTGGAACGTTCTATTGAACATCCTATCTGAGGAACAGTGTACTCACCAGACTGTTCTTGAGTCTCCACATGTCGATCGTGCTGATGTACTGTTCCTTGAAGACCAACTCCACCAGGTCTAAGGCCACATCTTCAGGCTAGACCCAAGTGACTTTGACATTTTCTTATAAATTGTCTTTGGGACCCTCCATTTAACATCCTATCAGAGGAACAGTGTACTCACCAGGCTGTTCTTGAGTCTCCACATGTCACTCCTGCTGATGTACTGTTCCTTGAAGACCAACTCCACCAGGTCTAAGGCCACATCTCCAGGCTGAACCTTGGTCACCTTGACATTCTTGTAAGCCCTCAGCTGAAACAGGGACGCCACTCCCTGCTCTACGCTTATGATTTCTGTGGGAGAAAGACAATATCTGTTAGCAATATAGAGATAGTAATATTAATTTAATCATACAATCACATTACTCAGCTAAAAACATACAGCTTTGGATATTTTATCTGGAATTGACAGGGTCATGACTGAAGAATTAACCAATGCATTTACACATTTAAAGGTTACACAGAAAATGCACACAGGCATCTAGAATATAATGAAATCACATTACCTAGAAAGGTATTATCACAGTTCCAAATGAACTACAGATTTAAAGATTTGAAGATTAGTCATTATATTGATAAATGATTGTACCGTCTGTTTGGAGCCAGAAGTACATTAACTCATTTACTTTTTATAACACAGAGTTAAAGGTAATACAAAAATTTGGTATTGGGTCATAAATTTGGTTAAAATCAACATATTGGAAGCATATGCGATCCTTCAATATTCGGTGATCGTTGTCACGGTTGAAATTGAGTCTAAAGTTATGAAATACACTCTTTATGTTGTATAGGTCCCTCTCAAGGTCAAGATATTAATTGAGCAATAAAACAATGTTTCTTGACTAAAATCGACCGATTAGCTATTCCCGTTTGGAAATTATATATCACAACTACATATTCTGAGATTTTCATGGTCGCAGCTACCATTGTATGGCCGTAAGCGCTATTTGAAATTTATCAAAATTTACCGGGAGTACCGGTAAAATTTTATATTCAATTTTTCTCGAAAGCAGAAGTGTTTTAGGGACTAAATTTTCAAGTGCTTATAACACATCTAAAGGGGCATCCAAATATATCAAAATTGTTAAGAATCACTATCCACCCAATTTTCAAAATTTCCAAAACTTTGTATTACCTTTAACAGCCTTCTAGCTCTGTACAGATGATTTTTAATGACGCTAAAAGATGAGATGTTTGACTCACCTTTACTGTTCTGCTGAAGCTCATCTTTGAAGGATTTGACTTGCAACAGCAAGTGACTGAAATACAAAATGAAAGAAATGAGACATTAGTGTGTGACTGCTAGAATTGGACAAGGGTCAGAAGATTCTATGTACTATTAAAGGTAAAGACCAGTATTGGAAACGCCCCAATTTCAAAAAATGAAATGGAAGCTCTTATTAACAATCATGTGAAAGAATATGTTTTGACTAATATATGATGATAAAAAAATTGCCGGGAAACCGCCTACTAATTGATATATTTGGTAAATTAGTTTATCTAATGGTCTGTGAGAGATAAACGCACGTGTCGCGCACGTGTGCGTATAGTCCCATATACTTCTTTCTGTGTACAGTGCTTGTAACTTTAGGAAGACTGGGCTAAATTTCTTATCATTTTTATGATTCCAGAACCTTGCAGTACACACCAATACTTATGTGCTAGATGATCAACCTTTTCTGATCGATTCCACATCGTTTCTTTCACAATGCAATCGCACGACCATAACTGGTCTTTACCTTTAATAGCCTACCTTTACCTTGACTTCAATCACAAGGTGAGAGTTTTATTTTTATTTCGGGCTTACATCTTCAGATACAACATTATATCTTCAACCCAAATCACTCAAGTCAGTTATCCAAAAGAAAAAAAATTATGAGATGATATATGAATTGAAATCCTGTAATTTGTCCGATAGGTCATTTGAATTTCTTTTATCCCTTTATAAATATATACATCTTCAATGTTTATGTGGGTGGGAAAGTGGATTCTCTCTAAGGGCTTCACAGGGTGCTATCTTACCTGCTTTCTTCATCAGGATGATAAATTTCCAGGATATCACCAATCTTGACATCAGGGAACTCTTTCGGGTTGATCAGTAATTCATTTTCTGTATGAAGAAGAAAAATTATTATAGCTTCAGTCCATTGTAAGGTGAAGAAAAAATGGTGAATTTCAATCCTACACTTCAGTTCATTTGCAAGTAAATATATTCATATTATAATAGAGAAGCTGTGCCCTCATTTGCACCGGCACCGCAAAAGCTATCAAGGTCTATCTCAATGTAAACAGAAATACTTGATGTGACCTGAAAGACACCCACAAACAGCCCTGAGTCTGAAATCACTGTGACCAAAAATATTTAAGCACATGGAGATTTGACAGTAGTTTTTTAGTTGGTTTTCTACCTAAATATTCACCTCTGAAGTGGTACCATGCATGGCACGTTTTTGTTAAATACACATTAGCCATAAATGAATGGCAACTTGTTAAAGGTACTATGTCCCTTTTGCAGGCCCAAAAAATGAAAAAGTTAAATTCCAACTACATTTGAAAGATAATACTAATTTAGAACTTCCCTTATTTTCCCACTTGAAAATGTCTTCAAGTGGGAAAATAACGACTATTAGTTGTCAAATCGACTTTAGGGCTATAGAGCCCAAAAGTAATAGTCTTGATTTTCAGACAATTGTACCGAATGGTCATATGTTTTATGCTGCGCAAAGATTCAATCAGTTTAATCTTGGCCATCACAAGAAGTGGGTTATTGATGTAGACAAATGCTCATGTACCCTTTAGAACTCTTTTCATGTATGTTATTTAATACCAAAGAAGAAAAAAAGCCAGTCAGTCACTCAATAGTGTCTGACAGTGAAGTCTAGCAAGTAAACAGGTTTCCTTGCATAATTTGAATATGAGGACACTGCTAACGTTTAAATTTCACAGATAGGACATACATGTACATGACATAATTCATAATTCCTGCAAATTTCTACAGAATTTGAGGTTGGCTGCAAAAGGGACATAGTACCTTTAATGTGCGTAACATATTCGAATATTCACTGAGCTCTGTGTGATCAGAGTTAGAAATGTGAAGCTCTTTGCACACGTCTCGATCTCATGACATGTTAAAGATCATTCACCGGATCGGAGTATTACAATTTATATGTTTGTAAAAACTAAAAACCTATAGAGCCTAGAGGGTCTTAGACCGAAAGCTTCAGTCTCTATAATCGTCGGTTGTTCCACTGAGACTACGTCTGGCTCCACTAGACCTCCGGTTATAGAGACTGAACGACTGCCTATGCCAGCCTGTGTTGAAGATATTCGGCTAGATTTTAGCCGCTAGGTCCCTCCCACAAACATGACAAACTTGCCACGGCCGTATTGTTATGCCCCCAAAATCCCCCGAAATGTCATTTTACCTCGTGTATATCCAATTTTGAATTAGGCCTAGGCTATAATACATCGGTTCCACTTACTAACTTTATTGATATAATCCGTTTAATGGTCCCTTTTAAGGAAATTATGGGTCAAAATCGACATCCATGTTGAAAATCTTGCAAGCCGTGTTAAACTCTCGCTGCCGTCAATCTCATCCCTTCTAGTCTACGCCGAAGGCAAAATGATTATGAAGGAAAAACTGTGATAACGCCATTACGAACGTGTAGATGGCGCACAGTTTTTCCTTCATAATCATTTTGCCTTCGGCGTAGACTAGAAGGGATGAGATTGACGGCAGCGAGAGTTTAACACGGCTTGCAAGATTTTCAACATGGATGTCGATTTTGACCCATAATTTCCTTAAAAGGGACCATTAAACGGATTATATCAATAAAGTTAGTAAGTGGAACCGATGTATTATAGCCTAGGCCTAATTCAAAATTGATTATACACGAGGTAAAATGACATTTCGGGGGATTTTGGGGGCATAACAATACGGCCGTGGCAAGTTTGTCATGTTTGTGGGAGGGGCCTAGCGGCTAAAATCTAGCCGAATATCTTCAACACAGGCTGGCATAGGCAGTCGTTCAGTCTCTATAACCGGAGGTCTAGTGGAGCCAGACGTAGTCTCAGTGGAACAACCGACGATTATAGAGACTGAAGCTTTCGGTCTAAGAGGGTCTAGGCTATACTCACAAACACACACACATATTCACACTAGGCCTACTGTTGAGTCGTGTCGACGCAACATATTTGTTAGAGGATGCATGAAAACTGTTATGGAGTTGGATAATTGATCATCGATCATGAAGCCGAGACAACCAACCAGTTCGGACTAGACCTACCTACATGTAGATCTATGCCGCATTATTTATAGGCTATGGAACTGTGACCTGTTTATTTCACAACCCAACTTGACAAGCATGACAAGTAAAATTAAAAACTAGATCTAGACCCTAGACCTGTTTGCAGAGATTATATTATTATTTGTAAAATCAGTAATCAATATGAATCATATTAGGGTCCAAAATGGTAGACGTCGTCTATAAGTTTTGTCTGACTAAACACAAAATGCAGTGATGACAGCCAGAAAACCAAACAGCTGGGATGCACTTCCCACTGATTCTCGTTAAATTTCTACGGCAAACGAGCGGCGCAGTGTTTTGAGCTCTCGATGAATCTCAAGGCTGGTCGCGTGACTCTGAGCTGAATATGGCGAGTTTCTGCGCTTTTACTTACCACTAAATGCCTTTTGATGAACCCACAGCTTGAAATTCTTCATCTTGAAAGAGTCTGTCAGACGTCATCTGAATCACTTTCCACCAATGTATTATAATTATCAAATAAAAAACATGTTTTTCCTTGTTTTGATAAATGACTTGCGAGCAGCGCAGCTCTTCGTCGATATCGATACCGATCGTATATCTATATAGTGATCGGATTTTTTTCTTCCTGATTTTTTCTTCTTCTTCGATCTTCTTCCTCTTTTTTTACCCTAAAGCTAAAGTGCAAATGCAAAAATTATCGAAATCATTTCGCTTTTTTTTTCACCAAAATACTTATAATGGGTACCCTTTTTCTCTTCCAAAAAATATATAGGTTTGGAGGCTTAAGCCTCACTTCGACACCAAATTTGATAGCCCCGCGCCCCCCCCCCCCCCCTCCACCGGTTGTGGGTGGGAAGTATAGGCAGTGTCTACAGCCTGGGACTCTATTTGCTAAGTTTTTAAAATCGCGTATGGTGAAAGACTTGGAATGCATTATGCAGTTTGAATGAAGGAATATAAATCAGCAAACAAAGAAAATGTTAAAGCATTTGCAGATCTCGGGGGGGGGGGGATTTGTACCAAACTGAGGCAATTATTTCTGTGCAGTTTCTACTGTTGGTAGAGACAAATGAAAATAGTAAAAACAAAGTACCGGTAAGAGTAATTAAATGACCCTCATTATATTTTGGGGAAAATGTGAGATTTCTTTACTTTTTCTTTGCCTCTCTTTTTTTTCTCCTGGCTCTTTATTTATCTCTTGATGCTTATTATATATATATATTCTTTTTTCTTCTTGTATTTCATGTTTTATGGGTCCTTTTCATTTCAGATGAAACATCAAATATTATCATTATAAATTATGGTGCATCGTATGATTTTAATATAAATGACGTGTAAAAATCATTATACATTATATCAAGAAAACTGACAACCTAACGATTAGTTGTCAAATCTTTCTTTCTTGCTTGTCAGACATTTTGTCGCACACTGTACCCCCATCTGTCATCAATGGTGTATGATTATGAGTGCATGAGCCAATAATAATTTGAATAGACCTATATGGTACGGTAAAAATAACAATTGCATATTTTCTTAGTTTTGTTCTTGTTCTTCTTGTTTTCTCTTCAATCTTATGATCTTTCTGCGTTTCTTCCTCTTATAATTCCGAAGAATAAAGGTCTATTGATTTAGGAGAATAATGATAAACACAACAAAACAAACTGGATATCTCTTTAAAAAACGCTTACAACAAAATGAACTATACCAACATTATAAGAAATAAAAATGATACGTGATTTGCCATGGTAAATGTGATATATAATTAACATGATAGTAATACAATTACAATAATAGTATTTGACAACAATAGACAATGATAATAACACAATGATGATAGCACAGTAAGACAAATCGGATATCTTAATTCTTCTTTTTTATGTCTTCCTCCTATAACTCCGAAAAATAGGAACTGCTTATTTGTGTGCCCTTTCCAATTCTTCCTATTTGTGCTGTAACCAGGCGCGGATCCAGGGGGGGGCCGAGCGGGCCTTGGCCCCCCCCCCCCCCGCAAAAAAAAAAGAAAAAAAAAAGAGAGAAGAAAAGAAAAGAAGGGAAAGGGAAAGAGGAGAGAAAGGGAAAGAAAGAAGAGGAAGAAAAAAGAAAAGGGGAAAGAAGGAGATCGGGGGGGGGACGGACGAAAGGGCCTTGCCTCCCAGGCTGTTGACCCCCCCCCCCCCCCACCAATAAAAAAAATAAGAGAGAAGGAAGGAAAGGGAAAGAAAAAAGGAAAAGAGAAGATACTGGTGTACTGATAAGGGGGGGGGCTTGGGGGAAATCAAATTCAAACGTGGTTTATTTCTAATTCCACAACGGTGGATTACAAATAATGCTGAAATGACATAATTTCCGAGATTTTTCCTCACTTTCTAGTAAATTATACGTTTGTATGTGTTTGTTGGAAAATGACGAATTCCTAAATTTAAAGCCAGGCAAGAAATATGATTCTTGAGATTCCTACATGTCAGGGCCCGAGGTTCGGCGGGAATCGGGAGCCCCGAGCTCCCTGCCCCCCCCCCCCCCCCACTTTTTTGAAAAAGTATATTAAAGAGAAATAAAATAGAATGAGAGCAAGAAAGAAAGAATAGTTAACTGCCGGTGTTAACAAATAATGAGGCATCAAAATATGCTCATCTGACCGTAATTAAATGCCTAAAACCCCTAAGCTTCCGGGGGCTCTGCCCCCTGGATTCCACTTAGGGCCCTACGGCGGGCCCTTAGATGCTCATCTGACGATAATTTAATGCCTAAAACCCCTGATTTCTGGGGGCTCCGCCCCCTGGACCCCACGCCAAAAAGTGACCTGCCAGTGTCACAAAATAATAAGGTATACAAAAAATGCTCATCTGACCTTAATTAAACGCGTAAAACCCCTGAGCTTTTGGGGCCGGCTCCGCCGCCTCGACCCCACCAGGGGCCCTAAGACGGGCCCCTGAATGTTTATCTGACTGTAATTTATTGCCTTAAACCCCTGAGCTTGCGGGTTTAGACAAGGAATCAAAATGTGCTTATCTGACCGTAGCGCGTAGCCAGGGGAGGGGGGGGCGGTCCCAAAACGGAAGAGGACGTAGGAAGAAAAAGGAGCAGACAAAGAACATCTTTAAAATTCAGACAAGGATTAAGAGTATAGAAAACGGTATACAACGAATCGTCTTCTTTCTCTCATAATTTAATAAATCGTAAAATTTTCCGCGCTTTGCGCGGGTGGGGAAAAACTAAATTCAGACGAGAATTATTTTTGAGAACGGTACAACGAATCGTCTTCTTTCTCTAATAATTTAATGAAATGGCAAACTCGCCCCTCCCTGCACCGACCCCCCCCCCCGCATTACGTCACTGTTGGTCACCATTACGTACCAATATTTGGCTCGCATAATTTCAAATTTGGCCCCCCCCCCCCTAAGAAATCCTGGATCCGCGCCTGGCTGTAATAGGAATGTGCCCTACATGCAGAGAAGTGGCCTTGCCCTAAAAATATTAAAATTTAAGGCCTGAAGGCTTTTTTATAATTTTTCTGTTTCTCCCAGAACTCCAAAGAAAATTAATATTCCCTATGTAGTATTCTTTTTTCTGTCTGTCTCTCTAATTTCTTTCTTTCTTTTGATTTTCTTTTTGTAATAACTACTTCTTTCTTTCTCTTTTCCCTATTTTGGGGTTCTTTTTCCGTTTTCATTTTTTGGTCGTGGGAACTTTTTTTGGGGGGAGGGGGGGGGGGGCGCTGCAGCCCCAGAGCCCCCACGAGTGTGCTACCACCTGCCCATTTGATTTGAAAAGAAGAAGAAGAAGATGAAGAGGGGGAGGGGGGGGGGGGAGGGAGGATCGAAGAAGAAGACCGAAAAAGGTGGAAAAGATTACACAAAGAAGAAGTAGTAGAAGTAGACGAGGAAACAAGAATACGAATATAACAAAGGAGGAGAAGTAGGGGGTGGGGGTGATTACTTTAACAAAAAGAAATTTGTGATATAAAGAATGAGCAATTATTTAGCACTTCTGTATATAGCACTCGAAACGCACGTACGTTTTAGGCAAATTGGTTATCACGCACATCCTCAACGTGTGCGTACACATCAGGAGCGAAAAGCTGACTGCTACAACAACATTTACCCCAAAACACACGCAAGGAGTGAGGATTGATAGCTGGCAATTGCTGAACAAATCCCTGAGTTGGACAGATACTGACACTAGGTAAGAGTACATTTATATCAATTAGAGTAATGTGTAGAATGTATCCTGTATGTATGATCAAACAACAGCTGGTTCGCATTTATTCGCCTCTGGCTCGCATTTATTCGCCTCTGGCTCAGCTCAAGTAGTTAGCTCTACATGCAGTTTTCTTACGGCACTCCCTAGGGCGCGATTCGCTGTACTGTAGCTACTGTACTAGCACAGGTAAAGGGCTCGGGCTCATACTATTACGTTCAAGGGATGCACATTGACCTCCGCGATCTACCAGCATCGCAACCACCTTGCATCGGTGTCGGGTGTGCGGCATCCATCTCACTGTGCCCGCCAAAAGGACAATTACGGACATAAACAACTACTCTTCTTTCAGCATCTTCATCAGCATCTTCATCAGCATCTTCATCAGCATCTTATTCAGATTATAGGATGATTATAGGATCTAGATATTACAAAACTTAAAAGTAAATGCAAAAATTATGATTTGATGATGATGATGATGATATTAATAATGATGATAATTTGTTATAATAATAATAATGATGATGATAACAAAATAATATTGATGATGGTAGTAGGCTAGTAATAATTATAATAATAAGATGATGATGATAATGATATGCCCAATTATAATAATATTATATTTGACATTGAGGAAAATGATTACGATCCAGATTAAAAGAGGCTTATATAAAGTATAAGTAAGAAAGAGAAATGTGATACAATTTTTTTATGGTAAAATTAAATAAATTAAAGAAGAGCTGAATTTACCCTTTGAATGACAAACAGTATTGCATTTGATGTTTATGAGGCTGTAAATTTTGGGTAACCAAGACATTATTATCAGGTGGGCTGTATAACGTACAGACCACCTTATAATTTTGTTAGAATTGCCTTTATTTATTTATTTATTATTATATATTTTTCTTATTTCTAAGTTCTAACCACTGTTTTGTTTGCAAGATAACTTGGAAATGGCTTAATCAAATGCCTTGAAATTTGGCACACATATGTATAGGCATATGTACAAAGCACAATAACGTTTTCAACATTGACATTCACTGATGACGTCATCTAGGTGCCATTTTGTAAAATTTTACGAAAATCAACTCATGATCATATCTTCATAACCAAAAGGTATTTCTCCTTCATATTTATCATGATCAAGGTCAATATCCGTCCGGTCAATTTCAGGTCAAATAACGCGCGCGTGCGCGTATGTCCGCGCGTCAATGCGCGCGCAAAATTTTGAAATGCTCAAAATCGTCTCAAAATCATTTTGCATACGTTTTGGGCCATTCTAAGCATTTTTATAAAAAAATCGCGCACACGCGCATGTGCGCGCGTTTTCGCGCGTAAAACTATTGCACAACATAGAATTACCTTTTTTTTTCTTTCATAATATTCCACATATATTTACAAACAAATTAATACCACGTTTGTCTCTTTATGACTATTAATAACGGATTGATCGACCGTTTAACAAAAATTTCAGTGCGCGCGAGCTCTTGTAATACATAGCAAATATGGGCAAAAACATGCCTATACAAAATCCATTGTAGCTCTTTAGGATGCAAGGTGACCCCAATTTGTTTTCATATTTTAATAGAGTATGATTCAGAGATATTGTTTCATGTCTCATTTGACCCTCAATTAACTCATGACGTCATCATAATGGCCTCCGAACTCAAAATTCCAATTTGCATATGCCATATTATGACGTCAGCATATTTATGGAAAATTGATTGTATCTCTGTAAATATTGATCGATTTTCTTCCAGATTTTGATATGTTCTAGCTGAGACAATTTTCTACAAATGCAGTTGCTACTATATTTCATTTTGACAAAGGCATCATGGCGTATTTTTGCGATTAAAGGAGGCATGTCAATTTTTTACATTTTGCGTGTATTCTCTATGGGACATGACTTTTTCTCAAAACTCGATTCTACATTCCCGTCTTTCGCGAGCAATATCTACGTCATTTTAGCTTCGTTTACGCTGAACTTCGAGTATGTTGTAGATGAGACAAAAAGCTATCTCAAATGTACCCTTTATTTTGTCTCAATTTTTTGTTGGATCAGCCCACCTATACTTGTTCCAAACAAGTATTACAAATCTAGTTGTTTTTATTATTAGTAGTACTAGTAGTATTATTGTTAACATTATTTTAAGTATTATTATAATTAACATTATCATTATAATTATTATTATCATCATTATTGTTATCATTATTATTATCATATTTATTATTATTATTATTGTTATTATTATTATTATTATTACTATTATTGCTATTATTATTATTATTATTATTATTATTATTGTCATTGCTGTGAAAATGCTTGCCATTTAAATTTCTGGATTTACAGTAATATATGTGTTAAACAGATTTACTTTTTAGATTGCAGTCAAATCTATAAATGATTATTCATTCTCTTGTCGAATCATGTTCATTTCAATGATATGTACATGTAGCTCTAGTTACAAGATTCAAAATCAATCAAATTATATCAACAAAATACTATGAATTTGTAGCCCATGATAGATGTTTCTAAAAATATATGTTTTTTTCTCACAATATTGGTAGATAGATAGGCCTGTACATGTATATTCTTATATATAGTGTTTGTTTCCAGTGGTATGAAAATGCATAACATTTTGGAATTTTTGGATGATGTACTACTTTAGATTACGAATAAATTACTGAATATAATGTGTGTGTATTACAGTTGTAGATCATATTGCCTAGTTAGGAAATTATAAAATATAAAGTATTGTGATTTCATCTTTGTGGCAATTGAAAATAAACAGTGGTAGCTTGACAAGTATCAATATATTTTTTAACAAATTAAAACTTGAAGAAGAAAAAAAAATGTTTTTGTAAAGATGGAGGTAGTGAATTTTTCCTTTTCCAGGCTAAGTGATGCTTGATATGCTTCATGATTCTGTTCTCTTTGTGAGCTGTATGCACAACATTTTTCACACAAAATACACCCAAATTTCCTGGGAAAATCATAAGAAAATCCATTTTTATTCTTAACAAATTAAAAAACCCAATATGAAACTTTTTAGATTCCAATGATTTACAATGTTAAGGGCATGGCCAGCACCTCTCACCACTAATCTGCCAATCTTTATTTTATGCTGGTACATGCATCATAGTAAATGTGTTAAAACCAAATTTATTTTTCTACATGTAGATCCTGTTTTGCTGCTTACACCTTCCCTGTTAAAGAGGATTTTTGACCTTGGCATTGTGTTTTTATGGACATATTGTAGATTTATATTCAGCTTGTAGGTATCTTGTAGCATTTGAAAATGTCTTGAAGCCTTAAAAGCAATCAAATTTCATGTTCAAATTTTAGTATTTGTGCACTTTCATTCATAACAGTGATGGTGATGAGAATGAGATGAAAAGAGTTGAAAAACATGCACAATTTGTTTCCGTTTCCTCTTTCCTAAGTTAGTTGTTTTCATTCTTTTGTATCTTCCTTTTAAACACTTTGGTTGTTTTTTGCTTTATTGGCCTCTCTGCACGGTGGCTCATTTTTTTATATACGGTACAACTACCCGGTATTGATGGAAGGATTGCTGTGTGTATTTGCAAAACTACCCTTGTCCTTAATTTGATTGGCTCCATGACAACCATTTTAGGTAGTAATTAGCAAATCATAGAGGCACGAACAGATGTGTCCGGAAGGTAAAGTGCACATTTGTTATAAATCATTATTTTATCACACTATTATTAAAGGTAGTACTACATTGTTAGGATATGAGGCAGCTAGGTAAATGCATACACCATGTCAATGAGGCTAAATTCTGATAAGTTATAAAAGAACTTTTGATTAACAAACATCACTGGCTACTATGTATTTTGCGTTCCGGACACGTCTTTTTGTGACAATAAATAAAGCTCAACTACTTTAACTCTAGTATAGATTGATTGTGCGCAATGGAAACAGTTATATAATATTGAAGCCTTTTGGTATATACTCCCATGCTAAATACGGGTACAATGTTTCACAGGGATATTATTTGCATGCAAAATACATTATTGACCCACTTTGGCAGAACGAGAATCATAAATGTTCATTTTATATTTCTCTCTAGCTGGCAAATCAGATTCATCAAAAAAGATGTGTACCTGTCTCTGCAATCTGCATGCATATTTAAAAGGGAGGGGAGCTAGGGGCATGACAGATATAATACTCTTCATGTATATATAAGCCTTGCTTGATTTATTTCCCAGCCTCTCAGGTTCCCTCATTTCCCAACATGGTATTTCAATCGAGACATGACATTTATTTCAAACCATCAAATCCGATCCCTCCATAGGATGTCTCCATCATCTCGAGATTGTCAAATAGCCCGCTATTTCTGATTTGGCAAATAATCCCAAAGTTACGAATCGTGTCCTCATCAGCTCAAGACTTGACCTTGAAACTTGAAACTCGAGCTCGAGAAATTAGCTCGAGATATTTTGCTCATCTTTCGTGCATAGTGCGAGTCCTCGGTCCGGTGAAAACGCACCGCGGACAAATAGCTGGATATTTTGCAAACTAGCCCAAGATATCTTTGGATGATTATCTCGACCAAATATCCCGCTAATTACAAATTCGGGCTGATGAAGACGCAAATTAACTGGATAATTTGCGATCGGGATATTTCAAATAGTGGAATATTTGGCAATCTCGAGCTGATGAAAACAGGCCTATAATGCCCTCAAAAGATCCCTCCACTCCCATCTTAACGAGTCCTCCTGATCTTGAACAGGGCAATCTGGGATGTAATAATCCCGCCATTTTGTAATGTCATCATCAATCTAATTAAATTGGTTCTCCAATAATAATGCCGAGCCCCTCCTTTGTGAGGGGTATGGAAATCGTGTATGCGTGTGTGTGCAGTAACTCGTTATAGGGGAACGTACTTGAGAAAGGTCAGTCTGATAATGCAGTGGCAATGAATGTCGATAATATATCTATAGATTCTTGAGCATGCATGAACATGTATGCCAAGTCCGCAGGGGATTTAATTTGCGTCAAACTTCATGGAAAGGAAAATCAATGCAGAAAGGAAGATCAATGCAGGAAGGAGCCATTTGAAGGGGGATTTTATACTTCCAAACGTAGCTAAGCTGTTTTAGGTCATTGGTTGTATGAAAGAGTTAATCTGTCCCACCATGCGGCAGTTTCTACAGATGAAATATTCATTACTAGCATAGAAAAGAAAACCTAGAAATGAGTTCACCTAGAACTAATAAATTACCTAGAAATTACCTCTTTACCATGCTAGAAAAAAAATACCCTAAATACCCTAAAAATGAGTTCACCTAAAATAACCTAGAAATGAGTTCACCTAAAATAACCTAGAAATGAGATTAGTATATTAGACAGCTCAAAGCAAGTAAGCCCTGTACAATAACAACAGTTGCAAAAATTCACTCTTAAATGATATGCAGAGCCCCTTCTTTTTGACGGGTATAGGAAGCGTGAGTGCGTGTAGTGGCTTGATAAAGGGAAACATACTCTAGAAAGGTCGGGTTGTGTAATGCAATAGCAATGAATTGTCATAGCCATGGACTATTAAGACTGTAAATGTGCTTGAGGGATTTCGGTTTGCGTCAAAAACTTCCTGGAAAAAGAAAATCAATACTGTGGGGAGCCGTATGATAAGAGGGGATGCATGCATCTTTCTTCTTTCCTTGTGAAGCAGAGCTGTCCTGAAAGCAAATTGGATACACTGGGCCTGTCCTCACTATCTCGAGATTGCCAAATATCCAGCTAGTTGAACTATCCCGATCGCAAACTATCCAGCTAATTTGCGTCATCATCAGACCGAAGTAGTAATTGGAAGGATATTTGGTCAGGATTGTAATCCCAAGATATGTTGGGATAGTTTGCAAAATATCCCACTATTTGGCAAAATATCCAGCTATTTGTCCCGTGCGTCTTCACTAGACCGAAGATTCGCAATACGCGCTTAACGCTGAGCAAAATATCTTGAGCTAATTTCTCAAGGTCGAGTTTCAAGTTTTGAGGTCGAATCTCGAGATAGTGAAGACGCGATTTGTTACTTCTGGATTATTTCCCAAATCAGAAATAGCGGGCTATTTGGCAATCTCGAGATGATTAGGATGCGCCTACTGAAAGTTATCCAGTTCTGTTATGCACTTAATTTCCACAGATGTATGTTTACATACTTTATAGAAGGAAAAAACAAAAATAGTTTTTAACATGACTTTGAGAGGATTTTTAAATTTTGCTTTTAAAATATCAAAATCAGCTTCGGATAACAATTTTTGTTGTTGGAGAAACCTTGTCTTAAAAAGGAGCCCCTGGTTAAGAAATGTGATTTTCTACTAAATTATTATTTTGTATCCATTGTAATTCATTGTATGGCTTACATGTCAATGCGTAAGATTATAACACAGACTACATTGTGCTCCTACATGTGTACATAATGTACATGTTAAAATAGATAAAGAATCCCTAACAAAGTAAACAAACACACATACTTTATTAATTTTACCAGTTTTTGGATTAAACATGAATGTAAATCTAAGCCTGTACCATTAAATCTTATCATTTGCTGTACATCATACAAACATCAATGACACTGTATTTTTTGCTGTTTGTAAGACTCCTCAATCCTCTCTCTCTCTCTCTCTCTCACATGGTGCACCCGCAAGCCTACTGTATACTGTATTTTTTGTATATAATTGCACATTCAGTCACTTAAACTCAGCCTTCAATCAATAACCAGAGCATCCATTAATGATTCATCATGAGGCAAACATATATTGTGGGTACATACATTAGTACCGGTAAATCTCCCCTTATATCCTTGCCTTTCATTATAATTTTCATGCGCTTTTATTAAGGAAACTATAGAGCTACCTGTTTGTTAGCATTCTTTATTAATGAATCTATGCATTTTGGAAAGGTCATTAGTTTAATGATTTTTTGTGTCGTTTTGTTAGTTTTGTTAAAAAATAGCTGACAACTTTGTATGTGAAATGTACATGTTTATGTACATGCACAGGTGATGGGGTTGTTCAGATATGAAAAAAAGTCATAACATTTTTTATAATGTGTAAAATAAATGGCAACTGCGCAACAAAGCACTGAGCCCCAAGCAGATACTCTTTACATCATCATTGAAAAAACGCTGATGTTTTGCTGCATCATATCTCACTGGGCCTTTAACGATCTAAAAAATATTTGACATTGCAGCTATCACCAGCTTTGCAACGTTATATTGAAAAAGAATGACTCATTGATTATTACCTGATTTAAATTATAATAATAATATAATTTAACAACAACAATAACATTAGGGAATCCCAACTGTTCTCTGTGCATAGTTCACTCATTTCTCACCTCCCCATCGCATGATGATGATGATGGATGCTATATTTCCCTTTGAGCGATTGACCTTCGGGAGCTCCGTTCAATCCACTTGGTAAATTATAAATCTATCGCCCTTTATCGCTATACGGTCATCCATTACAGGTGCTCAATCTAAATCGTTGATACCATATATGTATATTAAAGGGATTTGCTTGAAAGGTTTTGAGGTACATGTACATGTGTTGGTTGAATTGTTAAAGGGAAAGTCCACCCCAGGATTTTTTTTAGCTGACGATATAGACCTAATAATTTCATGAAGAATGATACAAGTCTCATTAAAATCCATGATCACATAACGAAGATATATCGACTTTTTTATCGAAAATCAGCCGCCCCCCAAATGCAAATGCGTTACATTGGCAAAAAACGATCGCCAAAAAATAACCGATAGTATCGAAATTGTGACGTATGTTGCGAGCTGCCTTCTTATTTCGCAGACATTCACTTTCGCTCGCGGTACACTGTTATCGCACTGACACGACGAATCATGAATGAAAGTGAAAGCGAAAGTGAATGTCTCCGAAATAAGAAGGCAGCTCGCAACATACGTCACAATCGTTTCATGCCCATGTAACGCATTTGCATTTGGGGGGCGGCTGATTTTCGATAAAAAAGTCGATATATCTTCGTTATGTGATCATGGATTTTAATGAGACTTGTATCATTCTTCATGGTATTATTAGGTCTATATCGTCAGCTAAAGAAAATCCTGGGGTGGACTATCCCTTTAATGGAGTGATATCTAAAGTAGATGTGGGATTAGTACATGTACATACATTACAGTCATTTATTAATTTGAAATTGTTCATCATAAAAATCATTCATGAACAGTAAACTGCATTCATGCTTTATTTCACAAAGTATATGCTTTAAAAAAATATATTAAAAGATGTACCATAAACAGTAATTATGGTAATGTTTTATGTACATGTACATCGATCATGACAAATATTGGAATGTAATTCTGCATTGTTGTATATTTTCAACAGGAAATAATTTCCATTTGTAGTATTTTGGAGTCAGTGTATATAACTTTAAAGAAGGAAAAACCTGGTAAGTTCAATTTCCTCCTTTAAAGTACTTTTTCAGAGCTCACGATTACATGAGTACAATGAAGAAATTGTCACTATCAGTCAGCACATACATTATATTTCTCTTTTGGGGTTCTATCTGGAGTAACACACAATATGTAGGCCTATCTCTTGCTTATAATACATGTACATCTGTTTGAACTATCTAAATAGGAGTTTTGTTTACTTTATTTATTATGGTTCTTCAAAAAGTCAGAAAATTATAGACAGGAGCCTTTTACCATTATGATATATATTACATGCATAAACTTGAACTTTACATCAGTTTATTATAATTCCCATGTATAATGTTGATTATGAATCAATAATGGCTTTTTAGTAATTTGACGTTTTCAAAGGAAAAAATATGTAATCAGCAATCTGCTGAGTGGATTCAATACGTCCCAAAGGAAATTTGCAATTAACTATAATCAAAGAAATTGTAGAGGGTTTGTAAGGTTCAACACTGTAGAGTTTAAGCTCATAAAACACTTTGCTTGGGGATATATTTACAATTTGTGTATATTCTGCATAGCGGTACATGTGTTCTCAAGTACTCAGTACGGCATGTAGTGAATGTACAGGCACATTTAGGTCATATTCTGTGTAGATTCTGTCAATTTGAAGGTTACAAATCTTAAGCTCTGCCTTCAAGCCTGAACCCGACCGATCGCAGATGTGTCCATAATAATCAGTGCTTGTGTCTTAACCGGCACTGCGCCCGCACAGTGCCCGCACTCCTCCAGACGTTGCCAATTAAGCCTCGCATAAATTACCCATCTCCCCACTGCCAGCGCTAGCTGACAGCTCGATCTGCTCCCTAGCTCTCTCTCTATCATGCGCTGGGTACATAATCACAACCACCGCGATCAACAGAGCGTGTATGCTGGGTGCATGTTATGATCCAGTGCTGTTTATGAATATGCTTTGACCGTCCGTCCGGTAGCGTGCATCTTCTTAACGAGCGTATAAGGATTTAGGGCAGGTGGATTATTAGATATACTGTGATATTGGAGTACCAAATTGGTACATGCGCGTACATGAAGAGGTTCTCCATGTATTAAACCAACTGTTTAAGGATAAAGGTGATATAACAAGAGTGATATTTGGTGAGTATACCTGTTTTTGCTGAGGTTTTAGGTTTTTATTTGATTCTGATTGATGACTGTAATGAATCCGAGGATATTGTACAAGAATGTTGTCCTGGATATATTAGTACAGTGTTTTACTTTTTTGAAAAAATTGACACAAATTCATCAGTGTATTGTATCTAGGTTTGCAAGCCCGTACATGTACTGAGTGAAGCTGGTTGTTCAGTACTTATTTTCATCTGGGTATGTTAAATACATCAGATTTCAAAAGAGCAGTTCAATCAAAGTGTTATAAAAAAGTTGATTAAAATTACTGATCATAACAAGTGATGTTTTAATCAGTGATTTAGTCTTAGATGAGTGTTGACATTTCATGCCTGTTTACCAAATTTTCATGTACATGTAGCATTCATGATTATAACTTCCTGTATGAGATTGAAAATTATTTTGAGATGCAATAACAATACCGGTATGTATATTTAACTAAATTAATACCTGAAATAACCATTCTTCAATGAAGGGTTGTTGAATAAAATTGATTATGAATCATTGATGTTTGATTTTCTTTGTTATTTATATAATTTGTAAGTCAAAAAAAGAATACAACCCAGTGATAAATCTCTCAAAATAAAAGATGTAGGAAAATAAACAAATCTGGTGACCTAGTTTTTTTCTGTGATCGATCATATTGTCCTTGATATGTAAAATCTGATATTTCCTAGTATACCAGCACAATAAACAGAAATCCACCCACATCAGTTTCACTTTTCAATGGCAAAGGTTAAATTTCAGGTCTTTTTCTAGGAGAATATTGAATATATCCTTCTTCTACACTATGGTGGCCACTCGTACTAACATCCTTTGGACCCATTTGCAACCATTTTGGATTTATAATATTTGGAGGTTTAAATGATCTATAAACCTATACGTCACATATTTAGACAGAAGAAGCTGCTTTGCCAGGATGTGTTTGTATTCATGGAGTGTACATGTACAGATGTAATTCTTGATGGAAACAAGATATTGGTTTCATTAAACGAACCTTGAGGCTCGTTAGGAGGCAAATTGATCTATATTGATTATGCAGTTTACAAGTAATTATACGGGTTGACTGAGGTCGGGCATGAAGATTTGCAAATGCCCTATGTAAATGTACATGTATGTAAACTTTACATGTACAGTATATAGGCTCGTTGGAAAGGGGAGGGGGAGTTGCAATGGCTTTAGTTGCACAGGACCCCCCCCCCCCCCCCGTTTTTCTAGGATCAAAACTTATCTGCCAAATGCTAATTAATTGTTCATATTTTTATCTTTAACTTAACAAAATAAAATGTTTTGCTTCTGTATGTAACAGGGAATTTTGAATAGTGTGCCCCTGTCACATCAAAAGATAGATTACCAACCCTAATTAATTTTTGTGAATGAAACCCGTTCCCTTAAAAAACAAAAAAAGCTTTGTGTGGTAGTGGTACATGCACATGTAGGGCCTACATGCAGCTTTTGGTATGTGTTCATCAGTGCCTGTTATGCTATTTGGTTTGAAGAATATTATTGATTTTATTAATGAGGCAATATAATATGGTAGTGAGTCAATTACTTTGACGCTTATTCGTCCATTGATTGGTGAATCATACCCAATATCCCAAAGTGTCAGGGCCCTCTTGTAAAACAGAGATAGGATTATATTGATGGAAGCCACCTTGGTAGAATAAGACTTACTGAATAAATATATCAATAATTAAATAAGTTCATTAATCAGGTTATAGAATCTGACAAGCTGGTCACTCATCACCATTAACTACACCTATAACTATGAAATAAGATGATGTAGAAAATGTAAATATGATATAAAATTGTACATCAGTGTTGTTCACTGATGTTCGCTAATGAGTCTTTTTTACCCATTTAAAAAAAAATCCAATACCTTTATTAGATACAAGTAGACAGATGTTCAAAATGTTAAAGTATGACTTGATCCTTCTGATAAAATGACATAATTTTATTTTTATGCCTCCGTTACGAAGTAGCCGGAGGCATTATGTTTTCGGGTTGTCCGTCCGTCCGTACATACGTCCGTACGTCCGTACGTACCGTACGTCCATACATCCCGTTCTCGTGATCGCGTTATCTGAAGAACCGATTGATGGATTCCTGCCAAACTTTTGTCATGTATGTATCTTACAGAGCCGATGAACTGATTAGATTTTGGGGTCATGAGGTCAAAGGTCAAAGGTCACAGGGCTCATTATGTATGCAAAAATAGCTTGTGATCGCGTTATCTAAAGAACCGATTGATGGATTCCTGCCAAACTTAGGTCATGTATGTTACTTGCAGAACCGATGAACTGATTAGATTTTGGGGTCATGAGGTCAAGGTCAAAGGTCATGCGGCTCAATATGTATGCAAAAACAGCTTGTGATCGCATTATCATTAGAACAGATTGATGGATTCCTGCCAAACTTAGATCATGTATGTATCTTGCAGAGCCAATGAACTGAGTCGATTCTTGGGTCATGAGGTCATAGGTCAAAGGTCATGGGCTCATTATGTATGCAAAAATAGCTTGTGAACGCATTCTCATTAGAACTGACAGATGGATTACTATTTAACTCTGGACATCTTGCAGAGCCAATGAACTGAGTAGATTTTAGGGTCATGAGGTCAAAGATCAAAGGGTCATATATGTACATGAGAAATTGCTTGTAATCACGATATTCTGAGAACCTGTTAATGGATTACAATTGAACTTGAATTTGAAAAATTTCTTCTGTTTTGGTTTGTAAAATTGCTCTATGACGGAGGCATCATTTCGACTGCGCGCAGTTGAAGTTCCATCTAGTTAATTTCTAATCTCCCTGGTCTACATAATCTCGTACATGCATGTACATGTATTTGTACATATAGATAATATGGACCCCTGATAAATCCCAGATCCCTGGGGACCAAAGAAATTACCTCGCTGTGTATTGAAACTTTGTTATAATCAGGGCTTTAAAAAATCCCATTAAATCTTGATGTATATAGCACTTTATATGAATACTGTTTCTGAGTATTCACAGATATTACACAGCAAATAATGATATAACAGAGAGAAGCAAATTGTTCTATGTTTATATAGAATATAATCTTTTTGATGATAATGATCAGGTCCATTGTATATCATTTGTGCATTGCAATTAGCTTGATGATTTTCTCTAAATACATTTAGGACATACATGTATTAACTTACAATTAAACCCAGGCATGGGGATTGTATACACGTGTAGGAGCAAGCTATTAGCATCTTCCTTGTTGACACTGTGTCAGTGCAAATATTGACAGCTGGAAATGGAAAAACTACCCTGGTGGCAAACAGTCGTAATGGTTGTAAACAACAAGAGCAAATTACTAATTTAAATCAAATTATATTTCCAGCCAATCGATTATTGAATAGACATTTGCATATTTATACATTATAAAAGGTTACTCACTGAATGCAGTTACTCGAAATGAAATGAAATTAGGGGTTGAGAATTACTGTAATAATGGTCTGTTTATTTAGAAATATGCAGTACAGCTAGGGGGCTGAATTGTACATTTTTCAAGAATATTTACATGATGAATTAATACACTAAATTGAATTATAGCAATACATATGAACATAAATTTATATATCTCTACATGCAATTATGGATGATCAACACATGACCATGATACACGTGTGTATACCATTGAAAAATTTGCAATTTTTAACTCATATACCGGTAGTTGAAATGTCCGATAGTGTTTGCAAAGGATGACTGCGCAAGTATAGAGTGAGACATGGTACATGCTCCTTTATGAAAGAGTGAGAGAGAGAGAGAAAAAAAGAGAGAGAGAAAAATAAAGAGAAAAAATAAAAAGAGAGAGAGACAGAGAGAGAGAGAGAGAGAGAGATAGAGAGAGAGAGAGAGAGAGAGGGGGGGGGGGGGGTGTGAGTAAGAGAGAGCTTGATTAGGTTTGCAATTAATTTACAAATATAATCAATCACAAGCAGAACTTGATTAACAGTTAACAATGCAAAATAGAATGCTAATGAAAAGACTCATGATGATTTCCAGTCTGCCTCTTGATTTTTTCCCTCTTTTTTTTGGTAGAAAAATGTATCATTGCTTCTTGATCTACAGGGCATGGCTATAACACTGAAGTCTATCCCCTCTGATAATTATATACAACCATAATTACAGGTGCAATTAAAAATCACATGCTAGATGGATTTGTATGTTATCTTGTTTCTATACTGATATAGAAACAAGATAACATACAATTCCATTTGCAAATTTCAACACCCACCAAGTTTCTATGCACCTTCTGCAGTTAGTACTGTTAATGTCAATATGATAAATCATATGACAAGTATAATTTCTAAATGTCAAGTGAGGTAAACACTTCATATTCATCATTATTGACATTATTTTTAGATGAGTGGATAAAATCACACCTTACCATAGCGGTGTAGCCTAGCTGCATGTCCCCATGACAAAAATGCACAGGTGCCAGTGAGCACTTTGGGGACTGGACATTATAAGGTCCAGAAGAATTGTGCAAACTCAACAGAGTGGTTTGAAAAACAAAAGATATTAAATAAAAAGTGCAAGGATACCTCGATTCCTCTCCCCCTTACCTCAGACAACAACACATGCATTAGTGATAATTGCTATGTAAATTTTGTACACTTACCAAATTCCTAACTGTATACTGGACCAAACTTTATACCTGAACCTAACCCGAACCCTATTTGATCCTAACCCTTAACCTAAAACCTAATTACAATACAAACTTAATCCTAAGATTACCCTTTGTAGGTGCCCCTTTTTTGTTGGTGCTCCTCCTCTGTTTTAAAAGATACTCTGCCTCCCCTGCTCACATAAACTTTCAGGATTTTAAAAGGTATAATTGAGGCTAAAAAGTCAAACAGACCCCCCTTATGTCCATCAACTTAGGGTGTATTATGATTAAATCAAGGGAAGTAAAAAATCACTGAAATTCCCTAAAAGCAAGGCTCGCATCCTTTGAGTTTATTACAGGTCGTAGCAACACCTCGATATGTATGTATACCATGGCTGTTCCTTAAATTACACAGTTGACATTTCAGCGGAGGGTAAACTTGTGGTCCATCATACATATTTATACCCCACTGCCTGATGTCCCGTGTGAAATGATCAATCTAGAGTGTGAGGGTTCATGCTCCGTACATGGCTGCATGCAAAATGGTGATTTATTACAAGGATGACATTTTGTTTTCTGTGACACTGAGAGTCAAATTTTACTGTTATGGGGTGAGGTTTAGTCCACAATGTTTTAGGTTGTCTAACTTTGTTGTTGGATTGAATTTGTATAATCTTCTAAAAGGTTAATTGGTAATTAATGCAAGAAAAATAAGAAGATTTACCATAAATTTCTCATCTTATTTTTGTTTGGATGACAAGAATTGTGATTAATTTAGATCTGTCCAAGGAGCTAAGTAAGTAAATAGTTTAATCTGCCTAGAATTTGTTTAATTTGAAGTTGAATTCATGTATGTCATTATTGGGCAGATAATCTTTCTAATGGATGAATAATAAACTAATGCACAAATCATTGGACAAGTCACAACATTTACTTTTTCAAAGACTTGATGCAGGAATCCTTATAGCTTGGGAATAGACTTCATCCTATTACAAGATGAAGAGTTACAATGAGAATCTACGAGAATGTACAGTGCTTTGTTCTTTTGTCTTCAGTATTTTGGTATATCGTGTTTTATTTATCATTTTCATTTCCAATGAAGCATCACATATAGTAACAACATAAATTATGGTGGATCATATAATAACATATAAATGATGTGAATTGTGAAATGTACACATGTCTAACATACATTAAAAACAACATCAATAAAATGGCTAGTTGTCAATTACTGATATACATTACATAAGATTACAAGAGACAAAGAAGGAAAAACAATGTTTATCAGAAAGAAAAAATAATACAAATAGCAGGCACCTAGTTAAATGGAAGAAAACATACATGTAAAACACAACCTCTCATTCCTAGTGACATTTTATACTAGAGTGCTCTTGTGGTGTCTTAAATTGCAAACAGTATACATGTACTTGTAGATTTGGTTGCTCTGTGGTTGCTGTGAAGCATTGATATGGTCTTTATCAGTATATGCAAACAAGATTATCAATGAGTAGGACAGTGCTACACAGCATTGATGGCATCTGCTTCCAAATCTGTATTTATTTGCAACTATAAAACTTTAATTGTAGATAATTCCACACTTGTACTTTTTTTGAGAGGTCAGCTAGAGCGTAATATAGTAATTAGAACTCGGTGATAAAGGATACGAGTGAACCCATTGATTTAATACTGAATGATCTTCTTCCCATGCAAATTAAGCTTGCTTCGCATTGGCAATATGTCGATATGTCAATGACCCTGTAAGGCACGCTCCTCATTTTTTCACCTTCGTGTATTGTTGTAAGTTTCGTAAATTTTAATTAGGCCTCAAACAAAAAAAGATGTTGTATTGCCCTTTAGGTGCCAAAACATGGGTCGGTCGGTCGGTCAGAAATCTTTTCTTTTAAAAAAAAACTTTTTTAAACTCCCTCTTTGGGCTGATATTTCTCAGTTTTGAATGCCTAAATACATTTTTTTCTTCTAAAAAACGTTTGAAAAAACAGAACTTTTTTTTGTAAAGCTGACCATAGATTTCAAGATTTGTGGGTGGGTAGCAAAGGGCAATGCAACATTTTTTTTTTAGGCCTTATAACATTGCTGTATGTACACTAAAATCTTTATACACCTATATTTTGATTTCTTAATTTTTTTTCTCCATCCAGCTCAGCATCCTGAACAACCTCACCCTGGGCTGAGAGGCGCAACGAGAGGTCCTCCACTGTATCACCTTGATGGACCGCCCTCTGTCATCCGTTACCAAGGCAACCGCTTCCAAGTAGGGTCACTGATCGGAGCAAACGGGATCAAATAAGTACTTGATAACCTTGGCAAGATCCCTGACACACACTACTCCATAGTGGACGCTTAGACGACTAGAAGTAGAGATATTTCAACTGCCTGTACCGTTACTACTGCCGCTACTACCACTTCCACCACAATAAGGATGGGGGAGTTTGCAGGGGGAAATGCTGTGGATAGATGGACCTGTCCGAATGATAGACAACTGGCTCTCAGAGCAAAGTAAGTTACAGCATTAGGCCATGTAAAAAAAATATACATGTTTAGCGTCCCCGCCCGCTTCCTTTTTGGGGGCCGCCTCCTATTTTTTATATATATTTTTTTAAATTTTTTTAAATTTAAAAAAAAATTAGATTTTTTATTTTTTTTTAAAGAAAAAAAAAGAAGAAAAACACTGCTAAAATGCATCTATTTCTGATTACAAAAAAAAAAATGTCGGCGGCCATCTTGAAAAATAGCCCAACTGACTGGAAAAATGTACCGAGCAGCCATTTTGAGCAGCAATTTTGAAGAAAAAAAAAAAAGGGCCTCCTCCTTCCTATTTTTCCAAAAAACAGGACGCTAAACATGTTTTTTTTATTATTTGGTCTTAACCATTGAGGGATCCAAGGGTATTTGGAGACACACTCTCCCCTCTAAACAAAACAAAACAAAACAAAACAATACAAGACGACAACAAAGCATAACCAGCAGATGTTTTAGATAAATACCATGATTTATAGAATTATAACACCCTCCTCGCTCTCAGTTACTGAAATGAAAATTATAGAGGGGGAAAGTGAAGAAAGTTTAAGTGAGATAGCAGAGAGAAGAGAGACAAAATGATAGGTCCAGCTAACAACTAAATTATTAATATTTTGTAAAATTTATGTTGTTTTTACCCCCCCCCCCCTGTAATTTAAGAAAGAAAATTGGACTGGTTGAATTAAGACCTTTGTTAAATACTTTAAGATATAGAAGGCTCTCATAAAAACATAAACCAAGCGACAAATTGATTTTTCACACACTTAAAAATCGACCTAACTAAATAAGAGTATAAATGAAGAAGATAGACAGAGAGAGAGAGACAGACAGACAGAGACAGAGACATAGACAGAGAGATACAGACATAGAAAGAGAGAGGGAGAGAGAGAGAGAGAGAGAGAGAAAACAATTTACAACAAATACAAATGTACATGTTATACAGTGCGTCCCAGAAAAAACGAAACCGAGAAGTATCGATGTTTTATCATAACTTAATCACAACCATAATTAATGAATGATACATATTTGGAAAGCTTAGAGTCTCCTCTTTCAGTTGATGCTACTCAGATGATGCATATTTTACGCATGAGTGATTAAAAACAATCTGAAGGAAGGAAACCAAAAAGACATTTGGCGGGCGGTATCTGAATATCGAAGAAATATTCACATTTCCAGAAAGTTGAGTTTCTGCCCTTTCATATGACGCCTCAATCAGGAAAAATGAGCGAGGAATGACAAAGTTCTGTTTGTTTAAAATAGCCCTTACATTTTCATAATTTTAACAAACGAATTCGTTTTCACTGGGTGCCTGCCGTAGCAAAAAGCAGACTTGACAAAAGACTTAACTCCGTTTCGTTGACAATCAGCCATGCATGAAGACTCTCGTCTACGGCTGATTGTCAACGAAACGGAGTTAAGACTTTTGTTAATTTCGATTATTGATACGGCAGGCAGCCAGTGAAAACGAATTCGTTTAATAAAATTATGGAAATGCAAGCACTACTTTAAACAAACAGAACTTTGTCATTCCTCGCTCATTTTTCCTGATTGAGGTATCATATGAAAGGGCAGAAACTCAACTTTCTAGAAATGTGAAATTCTTCTTCGAAATGTAGATACCGCCCGCCAAATGTCTTTTTGGTTTCCTTCCTTCAGATTGCTTTTAATCACTCATGCGTGAAATATGCATCATCTGAGTAGCATCACACGAAAGAGGAGACTCTAAGCTTTCCAAATATGTATCATTCATTAATTATAGTTGTGATTAAGTTATGATAGAACATCGATAATTCTCGGTTTCGTTTTTTCTGGGACGCACTGTATATCATGAGGATATACCAGTACACGTAAATCTGTACCTCTTTTCTGTCTTTCTAACCCTCTTTAGACTAGGGACAGGTTGGTCTTTCCATACCAACTCTGCTAAAAAGTTTCAGAAGAGCGAAGGATTGAATCGAGATGAACAAGACACCATCCTGAAGGTGATAGAGAAGGCTGAAAAACTGGAGGTCTCGGAACAGGAGAGAATAGGGTAAGTTTTGTGAAATGAACTGTCAGATAGATAGATTGAACATTTGATTGATAAAATTATTGATTGATTGATTGATTCATGCATGCATTCATTCCGTCATTGACTTTCAAATAGATCAGTTGATAGATTGAACATTTGATTGATGGAATGATCGATTGATTAATTAATTGATTGCTTGATTGATTGATTCATTGATTCATTCATTCATGAATTTCAGATAGATCAATGAATAGATTGAACATTTGATTGATAGAATGATTGATTGATTAATTAATTGATTGCTTGATTGATCAATTGATTGATTGATTCATTCATGAACTTTCAGATGGATCAATTTACAGATTTAATATTTGATTGATAGAATGATTGATTTGAGCGAAAGATTAGAGTGTTTGACTGATTTGGGTAGTTGATTGATGAATTGATGTTTAGATGGATCAGCAATTGATCAATTGAATCAAAGATTGATTATCACTTATTTGATTGTATGATCAATGTGATCTAAGATTGATTATTGCTTATTTGATTGTATGATCAATGTGATCTAAGATTGATTAAGACTTATTTGATTGGTTGATCAATGTGATCTAAGATTGATTCAAGCTTTTTGATTGGTTGATCAATTGAATCTAAGAATGATTATCACTCAATTGATTGGTTGATACATATATATTAGCAGCTCAGAAAATATTGATTGATAGACCAATTCCAAATGTCTGAAAGATAGAGTGATTGAATGAATGAATGATTAAGTGAGTGATTGGTTGATTTAAAGAGTGATAGATTTATAGATCAGTAAGTTGATGAATTGACTGGGCGATCAATACTTGATTAATCAATTGGGGGAACCTACAGCGCCAGGTCCTGCTTTCTTGACTGCACTTATTGACGATTAATGCCTTCTATCTTGGTGTCAAATCCTGGATCAATGGAAAAATGGAAACTGTTGTTTTCTTTGAACAAAGTAACACTTAGTTGGCTCTGCATTGTAGACATTTTTATACTTAAAAAAAACTTTTATATTTTGATCATATTCTTTCACTCAGATAATATGTTGAACAATTGTGTATAGTCCTGTGATTTCAGAAATAAATGGTGATTTTATGTATCACGAAATGAACTATATTTGAGAATTGCAACATCCATAGGGTTCGTTTTGAAGTAGATAATCCAGGAAATAGAATTCTCCCCAGCGTGATCTTTACAAGTACTGCGTCTTAACTTTCTTCTTGAGTGTCATTAGTGCAATTGTCTTATTGCTTCCTTTGTTCTTAAATGCTGCTGGGGTGGAATATATTCATATCCTGTTCAGAATAGAGAAAATTTAAACAAAACTCATTGAAAAACATTCTATAAAAATCACTGTACATGTACATGTATAGCTAAAGGGCATAGGCACAGGGGATATTAAACAACATTGTATATCGGAACATTGTATGAAGAAACTAGTCTAGGAAATGTTAGTTGACATGACCGCCAATTATCAGTGCATGCTCACGAAAAGCCTTGCCAATAGTACAGTTTTAATATGACATTTATAGGTGAGAGCGAGACTTTGATTCTTATTTAAGTAAGTTTCCTTCGTTCAAAAGGATGCTCAAAATGCGTTTTGCTGCTCATGATATTTTGTTTAATATACAGTGTTTTGTTACAAGATGTCCAGACTAGAACAAAATAATTCATCATTGTGTAGCTATAGTTTTTTGTCTTGGACTCTATTCTATACCAGTTGGATCCATGTATTTAGGTTGGAAACCCTATTTCTTGTGGAGGTGTCGTGGCCGAGTGGATACGTCGCCGGACTGTCGATCGCAATGTCCGCGGTTCGATTCCCGCCGCGGCACTAATGTCCTTTGGCAAGACATTGATCTACATTTGCCACACTCAACCCAGGTGATGTAAATGGGTACCTGGCAGGAATTAATTCCTTGAAATGCTGGAGCGCCAGGGTAATAATGAATGTGCCTCGGAATAGAATTATCTAGATAGATGGCGCTATAGAAATGCCTATTATTATTATTATTATTATTATGAGTTTGTAATATTGTTCGGGTTTAGGAGGAAAGGAATTGGTGATGATGACTTCTATCAGTGCAGAGTGAAGAACCAGAAACACAATGAATATTTTATTGATGAACTTCAAATGCATCCTGTTTTGTAATCTGTTTGTAAGGTCTATGCTATTTTAGGGGCAAATCCATTTAAAAAGAAATGCATTAACCCTTTGAGTGCGAGCCCGCGCAAGGCGATTGTTTCCCCTGTGACGGAGCGATTTCGGTTACATCGCCAGTAATGGAAAATTTGGCGGTGCTTTTTACTTTCGTTGCTCATTGCGCCTCATTCAGTCATTTTCGAGCTTTTTAGTAAATGTAAAAGTGAAAGATCAGACTTTTTTCTTTCTAAAAATATAAGTTTTGTTCATCAATACCAAAAATAAGGTCTGTTATTTTTGAGGGAAATTGCCGTCTTATTTTGCTGAAGCTTCACGTCTTTCCTTTTCAATACACTCGCAATACAAATTGCGTAAGCACCGCCGCACGCGCAGATCGGTCGATACCTCCATTCATTTCCCCATTGTCAATGATTGTCGTCTGCTAAAGCTCGGCCGATTATTTGTTTGTAATTGAAAGAGCTAAATGAATGACAGAGATTAAAACAAAATCATAATTCATCATAATCATCTCTCTTTCTATCTATTTATCTATCTATCTCTGTCTTTTCTGTCTGTCTCTCTCTCTCTCTCTCTCTGTCTCCCTCTTCCCCTTCCCTCTCTGAATACGTCAGGAATTTCATGAAATTGGAATTATGCTTCAGTGTGTTTTATTTCCGCATCGCGTTGTTGTGTTTTTTTTTTCTTTTCTTTTGAAAGGGTGTGGCTAATAACGAGTTCATTCTTGGTAGTCTCATATTCGTGGCTATACCGCCGGGGTTGCTCAAGACAAGAGTAATATTCTGTGGGGAGAGAGAGGAGGAGTAAGGGATCGTTTTTCAGGACATAACATTTGAACATTTTATATGCCCGCTCAAACTAAGACCGGCTTTAGGTTGATCAAGATATTTTACTCAAACCTGCTCTAGAATGCATGGTTACATGCCCTCGTACCAGGCGCGTACGCAGGGGGGGGGGGGGTTTGGGGGGTTAACCTCCCCCCTTTGTTAATTTTTTGTGTGTAAACACCCCCCAAAACCCCCTAAAACCCCCCCCCCCCCCCCCCTTTTGGATTTTTTTTTTTTTTTTTTTTTTTAATTATTTATTAAAAAAAAAAAAAAAAAAAAAAGTTATTCCCATGAACGACCTAAAAAAGGTGACCTTACCCCCCCCCCCAACGGGTCAAAATGTCAAATTTCCAAATTTCGAGACCAAAAAAAAAAAAAAAATGTGTCCTCTTACCGCCCCCCCCCCCCCCCACCCCCCACCCCCGCTTATTCAGCGGCTGGCTGAGTCGTTGCGAAATTTTTGGACCGATTTATAAATGTTAAAACCCCCCCCTTGAAAAAATCCTGCGTACGCGCCTGCCTCGTACTATTAGAGTGGTCGTTTGTATTGCCATGTAGATTGACCTATTGACCTACGTTTAGGCTTACATCCTCTTCTTTCAAAACGGTAAACTTCAAGAGTAGTTACTTCTTTACAATCTTTTGTTCCTCTTAGGGTGGGGGATAAGCCTTTCATAAAGGAGGTCCCTACATGAATGATTCGCTAAATTGGTCAAGTTTATAAAATGAACAGCGTATTGTCATGTAAATACCCTACATCGATAAGGCTTAGATTAGTATATGATGAAAAAAATGCCCCACGGTAGGGTAGATAAATATAAATAAGTAATCATGGTCGAAATAGAACTGATAATACGACCCGTAATATGAATATCTGAAATGCAGAAGGGTGCATACGGAACTTGGAAGTAGCGTCAAGCAAGAATCCTGGCAAGAATATAGAACGGACGCGCGCGTACGCGTCCGTCTCCAGCTGTACGGGTATTTCGGGCCTTTTTTCGATCCGAACACTAACTTAGAGTAAAGTTGAAATGATATCACTTTTTTCTCGATTTTTTTCTACGTAACTATATTATTTTTTTAATAGATGAGATGAATGAATATATCTAAATAATAGTGCAAAGAACTTTAGCACATAATAGATAATAATAAGCTGGAAAACTTTGTCAACATATTAGGGATATATCTCGGCTTCTGTAGAAGCCCGTCGTCACAGACTTAACTACTCGCTCGGCTTCTGTAGAAGCTCGTCGTCTCCAAAGTGTTAAGCTGTCAAAATGGAGGTGGTTGAATGATAGTGGGATTATCAATGTGATGTGCTAGTTTTATTTCTTTAACCAAAGTACATTTAGAAATTTCTTTAATAAGAAATAAAGTGAGAATTACAAATTTAGATGGTGCCAAAGAAATGGTGATGGTGAGATAGAGAGAGAAAGAGAGGGTGGGGAGACATTGGGAAAGAGTGGGAGAGAGAAGAGCAAGAGAGGTAGAGAATGAGAGAGAGAGAGAGAATCAGAGAGAAAGGGGGGGGGGGGAGGGGTGTACAGGAGATTTAAGTATGGGCATGGCAGCTGTAGAACTACTTGTTTTGTCTTTTGCCTGTATACAAATATGCTTACTTTTACTTCTTGTATATCTTTATTGTTTAAAAATTGTTTAAAATAAATATTATAGTCATCTTTTACCTCATAGGGGACAAAATCCTAAAAATCATATGTTCAAATTCTTTCTGCTTTGTTTAAAATGAATCAATCTTTTAAATAGAGGGGAACTAACAGGTGATGCAAGAGAATATGGACATTTTTTTCTTCTTGAAAGGTTTAAACCATATTATTTAAAAATATTAAGCGTTGCCAGAAGGACTATAACATGTATCATTTTACATTTACACCTTACTGGCTCACAGCAGATGATTTAGTTAAATACCGCCATTCCTTTTTGTTTCACAACATCTTAATTTGCCACCAGGGATTTTTCTTCTCCTCTTTATTTGAAGCACTTAATGTTATGCCATAAATGGAAGCACAATCTCTTAATTCTTCCCAAGGGAAGGCGAAACCTACTTTTACTTGAACCCAGAGCTGTCAAAACAGAGTGAAACAAAATGTCTCTAAAATGCCCAGATAGGCAATTATTCATGAGGTTTTATTACGTGACAGAGAAATCTTTTTGAAAAGCAGGCTTTGCTGTGATGGAGATTCTTTTTGGATAGATGTTTTCTCGATGGTGCGGCCCAGGAATAGAATCCATTTACATGTATATTATCACGGGGACATTTTAAGTTGAGAAGGAAGCATGATAGATTAGTAGGAAAAAACTGAGCATGACATTACCGTTATGACATCTTGCATCCTTCAATCTCTGATTTGCTTGATTCTGCAGTATGAATTCATGAAGGTAGGTTTTGAATTACTTTTTGTGGGTGCTGGTAAAATGCAAATTCCTTTTATTTCAAGAAATTCAATGGGGAAATGCTCTGTAAGAGTTTGCACTGTATTCGCTTGTGATCTTTCTAAGTTTTCTTTTGTTTCTTGGTATATGCTTGTTTGTGTTCAATTACAGTTGTGTGGTTTCAAATGGGAATAAAATAATGGCTTGAGTATTTGGGATATAGCTCTCTTCATCTTATAGAAAAGTTATTATTATATATTTTGATGTATAAATTATATATTATTAAATTTATGAAGATGATAAAATTGGTTTCGATTCTGTCGTATGGTTTTAAATCATTTATTATACAAGGTGATGTTGTACCCAAATATCAGAACTTTAACAATTCTTGTCAGCAGGGGAGGGAGGAGGGGGGGGGGGGGGTGGGTGGGGGAGGAGGATTAAAGCCCCCTTCTTCTTACTCCCATTTACTTACAGAGCATGCTTAAAAGATATGGCATTGCATGAGACAGGTTTTCAATCGCAGTCTCTTTCTTTGAATAACTTTGATTGTTTATCATATATGTTCAGCTCTCCACGAAAAGGCAGTTACTGCTCTTAACAAGACATAGCTTTTTCTGTCTTCCCTCTTGCGGGAAGTTGACATTAAAATACATAGATTATTTCATGATGGTTATCTTTACAATTCATGAAGCTGTTTTGAATTGCAACAAGAATGATATGACTTTCTTTGTCTGAAAATAGTAGAATATTTATTTCTACTATTATTCTTAGTCGAAATTGACTAACTTCACAAATCATGTACATGGACATATTTTGAATTCCATGACAAATGACCAGATTTTCTTTGTCCAAAAATACCAAATGCAATACAAAACAAAACTGCAATGTAAACCCCCTGTAGCAGTGAAAATGTTCATGGACAAAGAAAGCCAATAAAGCCTCTTGGTTTGATATAGACCAAGGAGGCAAAATGATGCTAAAAGCTTTTCCTCGTGAACATCAATCTTCTCAAGTTCTTTTTTTTTTTTCTCTCTTCACCCTATTTTTTCATTATTTTGACTGCACATACTTAAAAGTCATGTGAGTGGAATAAATCCATTTGCAAGCGATGATGAAAGGCTTAGATATTCATCTGAGAGTATATTATGACATTTTTTTTAAGACCTGTTTTCCTTTCAGCTGACATTTAAAAATGAGTTTGCATTTAGATCAACAGTACTCAATTGCTCTTACGGGGCTTGCTTAGCAACAGGTTGAAATCAATTAAAACTGTTTTTTTTGTAACACTCTCAATTGCGTAAATTGTGAACACATTTGGATTAGTAATTTTCCATAAATAGTGTCATGATCAGTTGGTTTCAAAGTTCACTTTTTTATCAGAGTTTGAAATGTTATTCCTGAATCTGCCATGTGGGTTGATGAAAAATTATAAATAAAAGACATTTTTTCTAGTTAACCAACATCCGGAACCTTTTCAAAATGATTTCAAATGTTGATGCAGGATTCGAGGTATACAAGTAGTCATATTTATAGATTCAAACACAAAAAAATCACTTATGTTGGCATAGAATGTAGTTGTGTTTTTGGATTTGAACACAAATAAAGCACTTACATCCTTTAAATTTCCATGAGGACAGTCTATGCCTAATGGTTTTTAACTTTTAAAGCTGTCAGTCTGACGTTGAGAGCACAGCCCCAGGCGGTGACGGCACAGACGGTTTTTGAAGAGGAGAAACATTTACTTTAGGGGGCCGGAGTAGACGTAGTCACTGCTAACATATAATCTGTGCACACACTTGAGTCTATAACCAGCAACCTTTATTGGACCCCATCAAATTGCTTGCAAACCTCAATCTGGTTCTGATGGAAATTTTAAGTTCATTTTTCTTTTCTCCAATATTTAGATTCACGAACACATGTAGTTGATTAGGGATGGCAACTAAAACACACCACTTTGAATTCATTTTGTTAAATTGTTTGTTAAAAAGCTGTTGTTTGGATAGATCATTTTAAAGAAAAAAGAAAAAATTAGTCTTTTACAGGATATTAAGTGAAATGTATAGCAATATCCATTTATGTTGATATTAAGTTGTCACTTTTATTTGAGCAAAAGCATACAACTGATACATCAAAATCACAAAACTTGGGGTGAGTAGACAACCAAAATTTCAATCCTGCATTGATAAAAAAGAAAATTATTGTTGTTTGATCTAGTCAAACAACAGCTTTTAATGAAGACCCTCACTTTTCTGGGAATAGTTTGAGAAAGTTTAAGTTTTGCCTGGCCCATGCCTTAATGCATTCACATCTTTGGTAGATTTCAGGTACACTGTATAACACATGGTAAAGTGTTTTACAATTTACATTTTCCGTGTTTTCAATTGGGAGTATGTTTTTTTAAATAAAAATAAATGGAGCTCTGTGTATTTAATAAGGAGTCCTTTTGAAATCCTGGAATTGTCTGTTGTTGACTGCAACTTCTATTCTGAGTGAAATGCCCCATCTTGATAATCTTCCTTCCAATGGCGCGGATACAGTAAAAACAAGCCAGAAATAACATCCCTCAGCGGCCATGTAAACACTGGTCTATGCAACTCTATCTCTCTGTTGTTCAAGAGTGTTTGTCCATGTGCTTTAGATTCGGAAAGGGAAGAAGTATTTGAACATGTAGTTAATGTTCAGTGCGTGTGCCATCTAGATACAAGTTTTCTCATAATTTCCATTTCACCAGGGCTCCACATTTAATATGTTCACAGGATGTCGGGCTTGACCCCCCCCCCCCCCCCCCCACCCCCCCCCCCCCCCGCCCCCCTTACACTTTTAGGGTTTGTTTGCCTTGTTTCCCTGTACAAATTTTGAAGTTTGGGAGCCTGGAGATTATTCTGAAGGTCCACAAGGTCCCCTATCAGTGCCAAGCAATATGTATTATCATGCTGTAAACAAGTTGAATCATCACTTTATTTGTGTGAGAGAAGAAGAAAATCATGTGGCTGTATGACTTATGCAGTTGTTCTCTCGTCAATTTGTAACATTAGTAATAATAAGTTTCTGAAACTATTTCTGCACCTACCCATGACCTTAATCTTAATCTTAATCTTAAATCCTAGCCTTAATTCTAACCTTAAATCCATTTGCAATCCATATACCATATATGATATCTTTAATGAAATACAGTCTAGAGTGAAATGCAGCCAGGAACACAGGATCTTTAAACAAATTTAATCAAAATAAAAGTTGGTAAAACTTCAAATGAAATGTTGTTTACAAGTTGTAAACAATACTGTCATATCCTGAGAGACACTAATCTGTTCATGCGCAATTCAAAGCCCTGTCAATCAATGATTGTCATCAGATGCCATTTAAGACACTTCTCTCTCAGCCTTTGCCAATCAAAAAAGTAAAATCTATGTTCATCCTGGTTTGATCCACGTCTGGGTCCTCTAAATCTCTTGAATCCAAATCTATACTTTCATCCCTTCTCATTTGTCAGTCCCACATCTCGAGGTTGATGTTAAGAATGAGAGAAAGCGGAGTGATGCTAGATCTAACCGTCTTGTGTATTTCCCACAGGTTATAAGAATCAAATGTCAAAAGAATTTATGATAACAGGGGCACTTGTCAATGTCTCCTCTTAAAAAGCCATTACAGTGTAACTTTATATATTCTCTTGAAATGTATGCTTAATCTTCACAATTGTAAGTCTTAAATCATGAAGTTTACGCTAAGAAAGAGCGGAAGAG
This sequence comes from Strongylocentrotus droebachiensis, assembly GCA_035222895.1. NCBI lineage: Eukaryota > Metazoa > Echinodermata > Echinoidea > Camarodonta > Strongylocentrotidae > Strongylocentrotus > Strongylocentrotus droebachiensis. The sequence goes on from JAVYIG010006604.1 coordinate 79,727, forward strand.
CAGTGAAACTGCACCTGTCTCGTGTATTCTCCATTGCTTATTGGAGCTTGATAGTATAATGAATTTAGGATGATTTATGAAGCAACTGTTTAATAACGACTATAGTGCAACTTGATATTACTGGTACATGTTGATGACAAAATATATATTTATGTAGCTATCTTCCATGTCCATTTATAAAGCTCATTTAAGAAAGGGGAGATTTTTAAAGAGGGAGGGTGTGGCTGCAAAAACAATCCCATCAAAATTTGCCCAAGCCCCTGATTATCTAGTTGTTACAATATTAAGATTTTTTTTTTAAAGTGAATTTTGGCCTGCTGATTATTCTGTTCAAAGAAACCAAAGTACATTTTTGAAAATTCAATTTTGAATACAGATTTTTTCACTTTTCATTCTGCATTTTTTCCATTTAAGGCTCTCTTTCCTACAGTCATACAATCCATGTACACAGTACTGCATGTCATAATCCCATTCTTCTCTTGAATAAAGCTACTTAGTAGATACAATCTGTGCACGAGCGGATACAGCTCATTTGTACCAAAAGGTAAAACCTATTGAGACACATACTTATTGATCATTTATTCAACAAAGTGCACTCCATGATATATTGGTAGAAATATGATTTCAAAGGGAGAAACAAAATCTATTAATGAAGAAATTGTTTGCTTTGGGTGTGGTTCTTCTAAAATATGCAAAGTAGCACCTCTCTGTTTTCAAATAAATCGTCTGCATTTTTATGTACCAAAGAATCCATCATATCTGTACGGATTTGTGAGTTCTTAGTAATGCCAACGATATGTGAATACTAGCTGTGGCTGATTTGTTGTTACATATAAGCATTGACACAAGTCATGTACTGGGCTCTGTTTCACAAAACTTGTTATAATAAATGCTCAAGTTCTATGACAAATTTGCAATGAAATGCCCTGATTTCAGTTGCTTATTGATCTACTGTGTAAAAATAATACAACAAAAAATATAAATAAATAAAGATGGGTTGAATTAGATCCCTATTTGTGATATTCTAATTGCACATTAGTCAATTCTAGAACAGAACTTGAGACAAACATCTGGGAACTAGAGTATCGGGGAACTACATGTAGAGTATCATGCTCTGGACTTGTGTCACACACTTTGCATGTATTATTCATTACTGGAACCTCATTTTAAATGGGTTTGTAATATAGTAATTAGGCCACATGATGAATATATCGTACTGGAGCTCAGAGCTGTGTTGAATAGTGAGTGGCCCAATTAGCTTTAGGAGGCTTTAATGAAGCAAATAACGTTCTCAGCAAGGTGCTGTACTCAGCATATGAGGTCTGCTTAAATTAACAGAAGCAGGAATGAGAGTGAAGTGATATAAAATGACTGAATCACTGTTGCTTGTTCTGAAGATTTGTTAATCTGTGAAAATTCAAACATGCTACCATCTCACATTACATGTGCTGAGAGTAATAATATAATAATTATATTTGCTTATATAGCGCCTAACACTTACTTTATCAGAAGTCTTTAAGCGCTCTAGATGAAGTAATAAATAGATTCACCACCATCGTGTTTACCATTTTGGTAACCAGCAGTTACTGTACCGTATCTGTAATTTTTGTCTTCGCAGCCTTCTTTTCTTCTAACATGATGAAGTAACTATTCATGCAAATATACCGAATACAGAATATTAATGCAACATACACTGTATACAGGAGAAGATTTTTAAAAAATCAGAAAAAAATAATTAAATGCTGATTCAAAAATCTTACATTGTCAAGAGGCATTCATAACAACATTTAAAAGCTACTTCAGTTGAATACCAGATGTGACGCAATCCTGATTTTAAAAAAAATTATGAGAAAAACTCGTAATGTCCTGATAATCAAGCATAAGCAATCACCTCGGCAACAGACATTCATAAATGGTTGAGAACCAAATGTAATCTCCTGCTGATGTGGAAACACTTTGAGTTAGGCTGATAGTGCACGTCACACCCGTATACATTCTAGCATCGTAATAAGATGGAGTGGGGAACATTACGATCTCACGTTATGGCATGCATGCATAGTGCTGTAGTGTTGGTAACAGTTCTTTTTAGGTTTCCACACTTGAATATTAGGTGTTAATATAAATACAGTCCAGCCTGCTTTCGCGACCACCTGTATAGAAAGACCGGCCTTTTTTTCTGTTGAAATAATGGTTCCGATTTAAAACTTGTGTAAAAGGAAACCTGTGTATAAATACCACCTTTTTATTTTTTGTGTGTCTCACCTGGGTGGTCTTTCTGTGTAGGTTGCACATTACAATTTTGTTAATTCACATATATATAGTAAACCCTTTTATGCCATGAGCAGTATAATTTTAAGTGTTTAAAAATGTTCATGCATTTAGTGTATGACTGATTTTCCCTCTAACATAAAAGAGTATATATATTTATTGTAGTTTTCGCCATGGGACATATCGTCCTTGTTTTCACGAAGTGACGGTAGTGAGGAAAATCGTAACGCAAAGTGAATGCAATTTTTTTTCACTACCGTCACTTCGTGAAAACAGCGACGATATAGTTCCTTTCACAATTTTATCGCATGACCAGTACTTATATGTTTATTTTTAAAACAAAGTGACCATGAGGATTGTTTTCGTTGAGTTGATGTCATAATTGCATTAGGGGAAACTCAGGAGATAGATTTCACATTTATACCTATTGTACTTCTTGTGTCACCCCTGGCAACATAATATCTTGTTTTGCTTTTTTTAATATAGAGTGACTGTTTTTGCATCCTATAAAGTTACAGGCATGAGGCGACAAAGCTTCTGTTTTGTTTTCGAAAAGCTGAAAATAGTCACCCTGACAGACTTTTAATAGTTTTAGTCACTCAATGATAAATTGCAGCAGTCCATATGGATATTATTTCTTCTAACGTGGAGATGGATTTTATGGATTTACAATTTTGATTTTCAGATGGAAAAATATATAGTTGATTAATATCTACATGTAGTACCAGCAATTCATAATGACTGCAATATTGTCTTTTTCCTCTGAAGTGCAGGTTTATAAAGCAAATGTCACATGTACGATGATTTATATTACCGAAATGCACTCCATAAAGAACTAGACTTTGTTTCTCCTTAATACAGTGTATGCAGTTTTTTGTCAATTTGTTTGTATAGTGCATGTATATTCATGAAGGTGTCTCGAATCAATAAGGAGACTTTGCTCCCTTTTTCATGTGTTCATGTATTTGACTTGCTATTACCGCATTAAACATGAATTGATACAAAATATAGGCCCTAGCTAAGAAGATTCATTTCTTGAAAATTGGTACTACAGTGTAAGTGATCTTTTTTGTTAAAGCAAATATTCCTTTGTATGTTGCTGGCTGTGGAAGAGCAAGACTACTTGAGATGAAATTATAACACCACTTTGCGCTTAAAGGTAAAGACCAGTTATGGTCATGCGATTGAATTGTGAAAGAAACGTTGTGGAATCGATCAGAAAAGGTTGATCATCTAGCATCTAGCATCTGCAAGGTTCTGGAATCATCAAAATGATAAGAAATTTGGCCCATTCTTCGTAAAGTTACAAGCACTATACACAGAAAGATGTATATGGGACTACCCTATATCTCTCACAGGACCATGAGAGAAACAAATTTACCAAATATATGAATTAGTAGGCGGTTTCCCGGCAATTTTTTTATCATCATGTATTAGTCAAAACATATTCTTTCACATGATTGGTAATGAGAGCTTCCATTTCATTTTTTGAAATTGGGACGTTACCAATACTGGTCTTTACCTTTAAAGAGAAGGTTGAGTTCTGGGGAGAGGTGGAAAATAATTTGTGAGCGTTTTCATCGTTATTATGCAAGTGTGGAAGAACATCAGAGGAAAAATGTTCCCTTAAAAGCATGGCTCTTCAAATGCCTTAATAGGGCATGTCACAGCTTAAAAATGAGGACCTCATTTGTGTACGTCCCTTGATTTTATAAACCAATGCCAGGAATGGTTAGAGGAACTAGTGGCACGAACGGCCTGCCATAGTACAAGTTCAACTTAAGTCGATCTTAGTCTTTGAGAAACACCTCCCCTGGACTACCTTTTAACAACAGTCTTTGGGAACGTGTTCAGTGCAATTTTCAGGACTGAATAATACTTTTACGGAGCCACCCATTAGACTCTATTGATGATTGAGAAAGACAATATCTCTCCTTTTAATGTCTCATCCCTGCAATTTTATGCTACTATCACCGACGTCCCCCCGAGTCGTCGGTTGCAATAATGGTTGCCAACCCATTTCATTTATTTTTCATTTTCAGACAATCCTCAGAAAGCATGTGACATTTTGGTTTGAGTACCGCTTGCAAACATCTTGTACCTTGTAATGGGGCCCCTTCTAGTGCATTTAGAAGACTGTGTTTCATGTCATGTTGCAGTAATGAAGATCAAAGATGAGACAAATGAGTTCTGGCAGGAAATGGAGAGAGAGAGAGAGAGAGAGAGAGAGAGAGAGAGAGAGAGAGAAAGACATACAGACTCTCAGGAATGGAGAGGGGTGGAAAAGCAAGAGAGAGAGAGAGAGAGAGAGAGAAAGTAACCAAGCTAAAAAGAGAAAGAGATTGAGAGAGTAAGAGAGGAAGAGAAAGGGAGAAAGAGAAAGAAAGAGAGAGAGAGAAAGAAAGAAATAGAGACTCTCATGGATGCAGATGGGTGGAAAAGCAAGAGAGAGAGAGAGAAAGAAAGTAACCACGCTAAAAAGATGAAAGAGATTCGAGAGAGCAAGAGAGAAAGAGAAAGGGAGAAAGAGAGAGAGAGAGAGAGAGAGAGAGAGAGAGATGCAGAGATTGAGAGAGAAAGAGAGAGAAAGAGAAAAAGAGACAGAGATGCAGAGATTGAGAGAGAAAGAGAAAGAGAGACGGAGATGCAGAGATTGAGAGACAAAGAGAGAGAGAGAGAGAGTTAGAGATGCAGAGATTGAGAGAGAAAGAGAAAGAGAGACAGAGATGCAGAGATTAAGAGAGACAGAGATGCAGAGATTGAGAGAGAAAGAGAGAAAGAGAGAGAGAGAGAGAGAGAGAGATAGATGCAGAGATTGAGAGAGAAAGAGAGACAGAGATGCAGAGATTGAGAGAGAAAGAGAGAGAGAGAGAGAGAGAGAGAGAGAGATAGATGCAGAGATTGAGAGAGCAAGAGAGAGAGAGAGAGAGAGAGATAGGGAGAGAGAGAGAGGGGGAACTTCATGACATAAGTGGAAGAGTAACACTGAAAAAGTGAGAAGATTGAAGTGCTAGCTGCTTCAATTAAATGAAAGTAAACGTGTGGATGATTAAGCAAGATGAGAGTAATGTCTTTTAAATTTGAAAGAGTGACAAAATTAGAAGAAGAAGAAGAGACTAACTCAATATGACATGGGGAGAAGAGAGAAGAGATAGAGAGGCAGGTCTAAGAGAGATTACACAAACAGAACAAAACAAAAAACAGAAAAAAGCCTTAAAGGTATAGACCAGTTTGGGAAACGCCCCCCCCCCCCCCCCCTCTCAAATGAAATGGAAGCTCTTATTACCAATCATGTGTAAGAATATGTTTTGACTAATACGTGATGATTCAAATTTTGCCGGGAAATCGCCTACTAATTGATATATTTGGTAAATATTTATATCTATCCGGACTGGATAGATATAAGGTAGTCCCATATACATTTTTCTGTGTACAGTGCTTGTAACTTTACCAAGACTGGGCCAAATTTCTTATCATTTTGATGATTCCAAAACCTTGCAGTACACATCAATACTTATATGCTAGATGATCAACCTTTTCTGATCGATTCCGCAACGTTTCTTTCACAATGCAATCACATGACCAGTCCTGGTCTATACCTTTAAAGGAAAATTTCAAAGTGGATTGACATGTACGCTCTATACACACAGATTCAAGTCTTCTATAGTATAGATGTACAGGTCAGTTGCACCCACTGAGCTGTGGCAAATAGCAACTTGATGGAGACATGCAGGAATGCCCTTCTGGCTTTCAGCAGACGATGTGATATTTTCAAGGTGAAGACACTCCGAATATCATGGTTGATGCACTATCAGCAGACCTGAACTCATAGACCTGGGGGGGGGGGGGTGTTTCACAAAGATCCTAAGTTGAACTTAATTCTAAGTTGGACTTAAAAGTTATGGAGAGCCATTTGTAGCCTTAAAATAAAATATATTCAAAAGCGAAAATTCAAGTATTCTAGACTTTTTATAAATTCCACATCAAGAACATGAAATCTCCTTGATAATAGAAAATATGAATGATTTAAATCAACATTCTTTGCCTTTTAAAATAAGTTTTGCAAAATGTTTTCATAGATGCTAATGGCTTTCCATAAATGTTAAGTCCAACTTAGAGATGAGTTCAACTTAGAATCTTTGTGAAACACCCCCCTGATCTCATAGACTCTCCAAAGCCAGAGGGGCATTAACTCTGTGTTAAAAGGGTTACACCCTTCTGGCCCTAATAGCAGATAATATAAAAGTATAAAGATGAGTGCTACATTAACCGTTGACTACTGACTTTTCAAATTCCAATAGGTTTAAATACAGAAACCACCCTGTTCCCTAGGCAATGGGTTAAAGGTACTATGTTCCTTTTGCAGCCAACCTCAAATGCTGTAGAACTTTGCAGGAATTATGAATATGTCATGTATGTCCTATCTGTGAAATTTAAACGTTAGCAGTGTCCTCATATTCAAATTATGCAAGGAAAACCGTTTACTTGCTAGACTTCACTGTCAGACACTATTGAGTGACTGACTGGCTTTTTTTCTTATTTGGTAATAACATACATGAAAAGAGTTGTAAAGGGTACATGAGCATTTGTCTACATCAATAACCCACTTCTTGTGATGGCCAAGATTAAACTGATTGAATCTTTGCGCAGCATAAAACGTATGACCATTCGGTACCATTGTCTGAAAATCAAGACTATTACTTTTGGGCTCTATAGCCCTAAAGTCGATTTGACAACTAAAAGTCGTTATTTTCCCACTTGAAGACATTTTCAAGCCCCACCTTTTTTAGGGAAGTTCTAAATTAGTATTATCTTTCAAATGCAGTTGGAATTTAACTTTTTCATTTTTTTGGCCTGCAAATGGGACATAGTCCCTTTAATACACCTTCTTCATTGGGAATTTTGTCCTTCTCCTTTATAGTTGGAACCACAAAGGCTCCAACTTGTATCTTTTTGTAGCGCTAACTCCCTTCTTGCTCTCAGCCCTCGTGTCTATTGAAGAAATTTTAGCTTGAGTTCATCTCATGATGGTCACATGCCTGTCACATTCTCTTTGGAGCCTATATCTATCTGAGTATCTTCTCCCGGTTCGGAGGTTAATTGCAACATCTCTCCATTTCATTCTATCTTCTACCATTCTGGTGCATTCTTGCAGTTTTAGTCCACTCCAGTTCTTGACATTCTCTTCCCAGTTGATTCTGGGTCTCCCTCTAGGTCTATTTCCGGCTTCCACTCTTCCTTCCAATACATCCTTTAAAAGGCTTTGGTGCCTTTTAACATGACCAAAGAATTTGATTTTTCTCTCCTTAACTAATCCTACTAGTGCAATTTGTTTACGCCCTGCCATGTGCAATATCTCTTTGTTGGTTTTCATTCGTTTCCAGGATATTTTCATCATTCTTCTGTAGATCCACATTTCAAAAGATGTTATTATATTTTCCATGGCCTTGTTTATTGTCCATGTTTCTGCTCCATACAATAGGACAGACCATACATAACAGTTCACACATTTAGTTAAATCTCAAACGAATGGTATCATATTCCGTCCCATTAGTAGGGAGGTGATACAAAGTGCTCTCACTATTGCTACATAGTACTAGTGCTTTATGACACAGAACGGAAGTGGGGAAAGTCTTAGAGGAAGCAGGGAGAAAAGATGAGAGTAACATATATTAATAAAAAGCAGGAGCAGGGGAAATTAGGATTGGGCCGGGTCCTGAAATGAGAAAAAAGTAGAGAATGAACCTAACTGACTAATGCGCTAATGTAATTCAATTTGTGGTGACCCTAAGCTTTTGAGCTGCTCTCCCGACATAGCAACAACCAATGTGTGCTATTTGCATTCTGCTAGTGCAAGTACCCATGCATGCTCTAAGAAATAAATCATCTTTTACTTTTAATACTTAATATGATCCGCTCCATCAAAACAAACAAAATAAGAAAAAATAGAAAAAGAGTGATATAATAATAATAATAATATGTCTTGTTTACCCAGGGTAGTCTCATCAGTATTCATACTGTTCTCCCTGAGGGCCCTGCAATCATATTATTACCCCGGTCATCGGATTCAGGCTTACCCACACACAATGAATGCACATTCTCCACTCCCTGGGGAGCATTCCAGCCAGGCGTCATTTTTACATGCGCACACTTGCTAATCTAAGCACATCAGCTTTCGCATCCTACCGGGTACCCATTTAACACCTGGGTGGAGAGTGGTAAATGTAGATCAATGTCTTGCCAAAGAACATAGTGCCGCGGTGAGACTTGAACCGCGGACCTTGTGATTCACAGTCCGGTGACATATCCACTCGTCCACGACACCCCTTACCGGAGATAAGAGAAGGGGAGGGTGGACAATGAAGGAAAGCTATAGAAGGCGCTGTTATTAAAAACGAAATCTCACATAACTTCTATATGATACATCCGTGTTAAGAAATATGTGGCACTGCAAGAGTTAAATTGCCCTAAATGCCTTGAGGTCAATGCTAACCTTGCTTATAATTATTGACTTTTATTTAGGAGGAGATGAAGATGATTGATGAAATAAATTAAAAAGCTTGTAGCAATATGGCTCCTATTCCCTCGAAGGAAACTTCGAGGAAAAGGTCACCTCGAGGAAAAGGTCACCGTTCATAACCGATGGCGTTGCATAGCTTTCTACATGACCAGTTCCGATGATTTGCACTTTGCTGTGGAATGCATCATTCTAATTAAACTGGAGCGGAGAGGTTGACGACAGGCATAATATTGAGGTTAAATGGTGTTCTTAGCTTCATAAATATCCTGATACACATCACTAAAAAATCATGTGGCCTTCTGTTGTTTGTCACTGGTTACATATTTTTAAAATTTTCTGTCTGTCAAAATTTTGAGTGTTCAAACATTGTTTGTATATTTTGTAATATTATAGTACCGTAATATATATTGAGAGAAAAAGTAAAGGGAACAAATAGAAAGGAAGAGAGAAAGTGAGAGCAAACTTATAATAATAATAATAATCTGTTTTTTTATATAGCGCTCAATACACTGATCCAACGATGTGCCTAAGCGATTTACAGATATATTATTACCCCGGTCATCGGATTCAGGCTTACCCGCACACAATGTGTGCACATTGTCCACTCCCTGGGGAGCATTACCTGGAGCCAGAAGGGCATACTTGTATAGCACATATCACATTATATAACGTCCCTATACGCACTTCCAAAGAGCTTTGGAAATTATTACCCTAGCTTTAGCCCGGCAGCTGTTATCAGCGCACGCTGCATTTCAAGGAATAATTCTACTAGGTACCCATTTACCTCACCTGGGTCAGGTGTGGCAAATGCAAATTAATGTCTTGCCAAAGGACATTCGTGCCGCGACGGGACTCGAACCGCAGACCTTGTGATCAACAGTCCAGTGATGTACCCTCTCGACCACGACACCTCTAACATCCTTCTGGCTCTGAAAAAAAAGAGAACAGCGACTAGTGCTGTCTTATGAATATTATTGTTATGTAATGATGTGGGAGCATTGTGGTTCAATCGCATGACTCTTGGTCAAAAGGTTGAGGGTTCGAATCTCTGTCCGATTCTACCTGCTTAGACAAGGCATTTATGATCTACAATCATCTCTCTCCACCCTGCAGGTCTTCAATGGGTTCCTGGCAGGTTTTTTGTCCTAAACATGCATTATATCGTCGCTGTTTTCACGAAGTGACGGTAGTGAAAAAAAAATGCATTCACTTTGCGTTACGATTTTCCTCACTACCGTCACTTCGTGAAAATAGGGACGATATGCCTTGGAAGCACATTGGGATCACGATGTGATGTGTGCTAAACAAAAACGGTTTATTATCACAATAATACTTTTATTTCTTTTCTGTTCATTCTTTTTTTTTTATCTTGATAAGTTTTTAAATTTTTTATTCTTATGTGCTTGACAATCATTGAAAAATTAGCAGGATAGCATTACAAATTTAACATACACTTTGAAGATGTCTCAGGCTTCATATTTTACCCTTGAATTATTTTTTTCTGTCGTACTTGTCAATTATCAATATCATCACGCACAATTGAATGGGAAACCGGTCATATTCTTCGACTTCAGCTGAAACTGAGCTGAGCTGGGTTGAAGCCAACATGTCCATAATATTCCAATCTCTGCAGTATTACGTTACATCGATGCAGGGTTCTTTGCACTTTCTCTTCCTCTGTCGTTGACGGTGTAGACGTGGGTGGGGTGGGATTCGAGGGGAATTAAATGTTCGTGAGGGACATTTTGCGGAGCATCTTTGTTGTTATGAGGTTCCTTGTATGTTTTTCCTTCTGCTGGTTGGATGGTCACGAGGGAGAGAGAGAAAGAGAGAAAGAGAAATAGAGATGCAGAGAGGTGGAGAAGCAAGAGAGAGAGAGAGAGAGAAAGATGGTCACGAGGGAAAAGTGCATTCTTGGAAGAATCTGTTTGATTTGGACCATCATGGGTGCCTGTGTGTAGGTCAGGCATGCTGCTCATTTTGAGGGTAGCCGCATCTAACAAATCCAGGGACGTTCTCGCTGTGTAAAAGTTGTAAAGTTCCCCTGTATTGTGCAAAAAAAGAGTGCAGGTTATTGCAACTAACCTTATTCTGTAGCATTGAAACAAGTGAGATAAATGTTTAAATTACCCCTATTGGCGCCATTTTTAAGAAGGTGCTGTAATAAAATACCCCTTTTATACCCCCTTTAAAAAGAATTTTGCCGGGAACAAATTTGAAAATATATACCCTTTAAAATATGTTCCATATCTAAGTAGAAAAATGTGTTAATTAAGAGGGCTAGCATTACTTCTGTATTTAGAACCTGGTCACACCTTGACATGAATTAAATTTATTGCCATTAGAGCTATTTGATTTGATTTGATTTTCTGCATTTTTCCAATTATAATAACAAAATAACACAGAACATATAAACGTAAGGTATAATACAAAATATACATACAATGATAACTTCATGTCAAAATGTTTTGTGTTTTTTTCTCTTCAAAATTGATCAATGATGCAGACTATTAATACTCAAAATGTCTCTTCAAATTATGTTTTTGGTAAAAATAATTACTCATAGATTTGGTGGCATAGTAAGGGCTTAATTATACCCAGAATAAATCTGAACATAGATTTGTGGCCTATGTACATTTTCATTAAAAATGTTGCTTTCGATCTGTTATTTGTTCCTGTACTTGAATGTCTCCTTCATATTGATCACACATAGACCTGTATTCAGCTGAATGTCAGGGACTTTGTCCACTCTTGATTCACTGAAATATCTTGCTCTTGCAAGTTCAGAAAGGGGGAATTAATGAACATTGATCCAGTTTGCATCGATCAGAAGTACCCTGAACAACACGTTTTGTCGGCGGCATGCAAGAAGACGATCACTGCCATTGGAAAAACATAGCTGTTACAGCCTTTTTGCAGGCAGCCACATCATCTGTTTGGAGCCATATATATGATGGACTTAAAGACAGACTCAGCGTCCTATTGGCTCTGGTAAATGCTCAGCAGAAGCTTTGCATTAACCAGTATTCTGTGGCATCACATGTTGGGACAGTTGTCATAATTGAAAGACCAAGAGTGATTTTATTTTTACTGGAAGATGTTTGTTCCATTGTGAACTTAGGAATGAGATATCTCCAATTGATGTAAACTTCAAAAAAGAGATATCTGGTTTTGTTTCTGGAAGAAGCACAGTGTTCATATCATTCTTTCATATATATATATATATATATATTTTTTTTTTTTGGGGAGGGGGAGGGGGAAACAGAAGAGGTTACAATTCAGATTTAAAGTTTGAGGTTATGATGACAAATCCAGACTATCTCTCTCTATTTTGAGATCAGAAAGGCAGAAGTAATGAGTATTGATCCAGTTTGCATAGATTAGAAGCAACCAGAACAACAGGTTTTTGTTGGCTGTACGCAAGGAGGTCGTCAGAGCAATATTAGCAAGGGCAGTAATGGCATTCTTGCGGGCACCCGACAATTCCCTGGAGAGAACTTATGCCAGAAGTTGTGGACTTGCCCTTTAAGTGACTTGCCCTTTTATAAAGGCATCGTTTAACAATGTTAAATCTGAGATGCCCTACGTGTTATCAGTGTCTGTGATTTGATGTAATATTGAAGCCCTAAAAAGAATTGCGCTTCAAAATGATCAAGACGTGCCTCAACAAAGTAAAAATCTTTGAGTGACCGTTTTTTACGTACATGTACCATACTTGTTTTCCCCAATAGACTGTAGTGTTATAAAAACCATTGGGAAAACGTAAAATTAGGTTTTGATTTCCAATCATAAATATCTTGATAGTCAGACAGGCGATCGGCTTGTAAAAGTCATGGGGTTCCTGACTGACCTAAAGGTTTATAATTATGATTGCAGCATGAGCTAAATCAAGGAATTTTGTTTATGGATCTGAGACAAAGTTACCCAATCCCTTTAAGTTTTAGCCTGGTGCAGAGAGAGTACTATCATTTTCCTCTTGTGGCAGGAAAGGCCTGTTTTGCGAGCTTCGCCAGGCTGTGACATTATGCTGTATCATCACGTATGCATACCTCGATTGGCTCTTCCAAGTACCTGTCTGATTGCAGCGCCCCGTGAATTCAAATTTATTTGTTTGTTAGAAATCCTCTGCTTTCATCTTACATGCAGAGAGTGAGTGAGTGAAGTAGATGACGAAAGTGCCTTGTATAAGGTAGACAGGACAGGACATGTTTTCAAGATTTTAAAAGGATCCCGTATCTTTGTCTCAGATTCTGAAACTAAATCCTGGATTTAGCTCACGCTGCAATGATAGTTATAAACCTTTAGGTCAATCAGGAACCCCATGACTTTTACAAGCCGATTGCCTGTCTTATTATCAAGATATTTATGATTGGAAATCCAAATTTCATATTTCGTTTTCCTAACGGTTTTTATAACACTACAGTCAAAGATTTTTATTTTTTTGAGGCACTTCATGATTATTTTGAAGCGCAATGTTTTAGGGCTTCAATATTACACCATATCACAGACACCGATAACACGTAGGGCCATGCATCTCAGATTTTAATGTTGTTAAACAATGTCTTTAAAGATAATCTTGAGCTCTGGTATGGGAATCGTGTGCCGAGAGAACATGGCTGTAATTCACTCCGGATTGTTTATTCTGCAGTAGATCGATTGTTTGAACCAGTCAAATAAAAACAAACTCACAAAAAGTTACACTATTCTGGTTTTCTTATTTTTCTGCTTTCATACAAATGAGATTATTACAAGGGTTAGATTGCCCTTTAAGCACTTGTTTTCCTGTGTCTCTGGCACCTGAAATCAAGTGCAAGCAAATTAAACCACTTCACCTGACGATCAATAATCCACTTTTAGAAACAGACTGTCACCAGAACAAATTGGAGGAAGACTGTTTTGCTGTTGTTGTTGTTGTTGTTCTCCTTCCACATCTTTGACAGCTATACCCAAGGAATAAGTGTAGACATCTTTTCCTTTCCAAGACAGAAGTGCATTATGTAATATTTAATACATTTCAGGAGATAAATACTTACCTTCTCCCTTCTCCTTCATCATATTTTGGAACAATTATCAAACTTGCAGTTTTAGGAATTATATGATTTATTTGAATTGCTCGGTTTCTTTGCTCAATTGGAAATAATATGTTTAATGAAGTTGCATGCTTCTGTTTTAATGGAGAAAAAGCCAAAAAGAGTCCAAACGAATAGTTCAACTCTCAAAATATTGGGAAAAATTTGCCCCTCCCCCTGGCATATGGGGTTAAGCAATGAATATGTGCACAGTTCAAGCACAATTGGTAATATACCGTATACTGTACTACGTTGTGCCTTGTTTTGTTCAGCGCTTAGAAACATTGTTTAAAGCGCTTTATAAATGTAATTTATTATAATTTAATTATTATAAGATCTCCTGTAATATTGAATAGAGCCTTCAAGTAAAATGTCATTGCTGAACATACCAGTTTTCTGGATTGTCAATATCCCCTGTTTGAACATACTGCCGTGAATTATTGGTTATAAAAATATATATACATAGAAGCAAGGGACTTACATGAATGAAATTGGAAAATAATCTTGAGCTGCAATTTATATCAAGATTTACTATCTGGATTAATCACGTACGGCATGCGATCTTGTGTAAAATTAGCATGACGGTCTGGTTCAGCAGTTTGGCAATTAAGGAACTTGGTAATGATAATTGATTGCAGGAAACATCAATCATGGGCTTGAGAGTTAATTAAAAGATGCAGCAAAGGTTACCTCTAACACATGAGCTTATGAAGTATGTTCTATGGGGGTTGCGTATTAGGGATGGTAAAGTGCATGCATGACCAATAATTTGCTTTTCTCGTTAAAGGGTTTGGGTAACTTTACCTCAGATTCTAAAAAAAAATCCTGGATTTAGCTCATGCTACAATGATAATTATAAACCATTAGGTCATACATGAATCCCATGACTTTTACAAGCCAATCACCTGTCTGATTATCAAGATATTTATGATTGGAATTGAAATTTCAGATTAAAAAAAAACAACGTTTGTATAACACTGCAGTTCATTGCAAAAAATGAGTAGGTATGGTAAAACCAGTCACTCAAATATTTTTACTTTTTTGAGGCACTTCATAATCATTTGAAGCACAATTTTCTTAGGGCTTCATTGTTATACCATATCGCAGACACTGATAACACTGCATCTCATATTTAACATTGTTAAACGATACCTTTAAACAAATATTTGTATTTTGTTTGAATCATAACCGTGCACCACTTGCTATATCTGGTTGAAGTTCATGTCATGATACAGTGTATAGATCACACTGTATATGTTTATTTTATTTCAAGAACATAATGCTTTGTTATGATTTGGTGATTTTGTATTGTTGATATTTGAGAACCAAGGGGGCGTATATAGGCACAATTTTGCCAGGGGGGAAATGAAGTGACCCTTGCCCTAAAAATGGGAATTTCCACATTCCTTCAGGGGTGGGGGCTGCAGCACCCCCCCCCCCCACATGCTTCATTTGCCTCTGTCAAGGACCCCATATATATCAGGCTTTTTGAAATTTTGCTGAAATGGTCATCCTGAAAACTTATTATGTTGTCTTTTTTTCATGACAGAAGTATATGAAAACAAACAAACAAACAGTCACAAAACAACTGTGATATCAACATACATGTAGATGCTCGTGAGGATAAAACAAATAACCTCAGTTAAGACATGGTTTAGATGACAGGCAGACCTTCGGATGCCTTTAGGCAACTTCTCCAATTCCTCATGGCAGGGTTTGTAGGCCCGAGAGATGCGACCGCACTACATTCAACACATTACCCATTCAGCCTTTTGAAACGTCAAATCCGAGAATTAATGCACCGGCAGTAAACAATTTAGAAAGAAGTAGGAGGCCGTGAGACAGGGTGAATTTACAGTAGAGGATTTATTTCTTCGGTTCACTAAAAAACACCTCAGTGATATCATTGCATGCAACCAAAGCTTTCTATTTGCTCTTTTAACCTAGCGATTATCGTTTATCCTTGTTTTCTCTTCTTCAGTTTTTGAAATACAGTATATTACTTAGTGATGCATTGTATGAAAGTAAATTCCTTTGGTTTACTTAAAACACCTCGGTGATATCATTGCATGCAATCAATGCTTTCTATTTGCTCTTTGAACCTACATGTAGTGTGATTATCGTTTATCCTTGATTGTTTTCTCTTAGTTTTTGAAACACAGTATAACACAGTCATTACTTAGTGATGCATTGCCGTATGAAAGTAAATTCCTTTGGTTCACTAAACACACCTTGGTGATATTATTGCATGCAACCAAAGCTTTCTATTTGCTCTTTGAACCTAGCGTGATTATCATTTATCCTTGATTGTTTTCTCTTCTTCAGTTTTTGAAACACAGTATACACACATTACTTTATGATGCATTGTATGAAAGTAAATTCCTTTGGTTTACTGAAAACACCTCAGTGATATCATTGCATGCAACCAAAGCTTTCTATTTGCTCTTTGAACCTAGCGTGATTATCATTTATCCTTGATTGTTTCTCTTCTTCAGTTTTTGAAACACAGTATACACACATTACTTAGTGATGCATTGTATGAAAGTAAATTCCTTTGGTTTACTTAAAACACTTCAGTGATATGACTGCATGCAATCAAAGCTTTCTATTTGCTCTTTGAACCTAGTAATTATCGTTTATCCTTGTTTTCTCTTCTTCAGTTTTTGAAATACAGTATATTACTTAGTGATGCACTGTATGAAAGTAAATTCCTTTGGTTCATTAAACACACCTCAGTGATATTATCGCATGCGACCAAAGCTTTCTATTTGCTTTTTTAACCTAGTGTGATTATCGTATCACCTTGATTGTTTTCTCTTCTTCAGTTTTTGAAACACAGATTACACTCAGTGCTTACTAATGCTTTATATGAAAGTAAATGTGTTCACATTAGGGTTAGATAAAATTTGACAATCGTTTTATCTTGAGTGTTATCTCTTCTTCAGGTTTTGAAGCCTAGTGCTTAGTGCGACTGAATATGGGATTTTAAGTGCTCTCATTTAAGGTGTAGATCAAATTTGATTATCATAACACCTTGGATGTTATTACACATTTGGTGTTTAATACCCAGTGCTTAGTTGTGCACTTTATGAGATTTAACATATTCACATCAGGTGTAGATCATGAGGGATTATTACAACACCTCTTATGTGACACCCATTGCCTAATGATGCATTATATATATGATTGAACATGTTCATGTTAGGTGTATACTAAGTGTAATCAGCATGATATCCTTAAAGGTAATACAAAGTTTGGGGAAATTTTGAAAAATGGGTGGATAGTGATTCTTTACAATTTTGATATATTTGGATGCCCCTGTGGATGTATTAAAAACACCAGAAATGTTAGCCCCTAAAACACTTCTGCTTCGAGAAAAATTGAATATAAAGATTTACCGGTGCTCCCGGTAAATTTTGATAAATTTCAAATAGCTCCTACGGCCGTATAATGGTAGCTGCGACCATGGAAATCTTAGAGTATGTAGTTGTGGTATATAATTTCCGAACGAGAATAGCTAATCGGTCGATTTTAGTCAATAAACATTGTTTTATAGCTTAATTAATATCTTGACCTTGAGAGGGAGCTATTCAACATAAAATGTTTATTATTTACAATTTCATAACTTTAGAGTCGATTTTGACCGCGACAGCGATCACTGAATATTGTAGGATCGTATATGCTTCCAATATGTTCATTTGAACCAAATTCATGACCCCATACCAAAACTTTGTATTACCTTTAACACTTTTAATGTTATCTTTCTTTCGGTGTTAACAACCCAGTGCTTTATGATAAAGGATGCTGCATGTTCATATCAGGTGTAGATCTATAGTGTATTTATCATAATGCCTTGAGTGTTATCTCTTCGGTATCAGAAACCCATTGCTATATATGATTTAAAGTGTTCACAACAGGTGTAGATCTGTTTTGATTATCACTATACATTGAGTGTAATCAGTGTTTAACACCAAGTGCTCAAGGATGAATTATATATATTTTGACCTGTTCACATCATGTGTAGACGTACATGCATATTGAATATCATAACACGGATGAGTGTTACACCTCCTCTTCAGTGTCCAACACCTAGTGCTTCATGATGCACACCAATGTATATCAATATGAACTATCATTACTTCAGTGATTTTGGTGTATGACACCAAATGCTTAGCAATGCATTATATGAAATTGAATGTGTTCATATCAGGTGTAGATCTATACATTTTGAGTATCAGCTATCATTACTTTGGTGTTATCTCAGTGTATAACACCAAACGCTCAATGATGCATTATACTTTATGGAATTGAATGTGTTCATATCAGGTGTAGATCTATACAGTTTGAGTATCAGCTATCATTGCTTTGGTGTTATCTCAGTGTATAACACCAAACGCTCAATGATGCATTATACTTTATGGAATTGAATGTGTTCATATCAGGTGTAGATCTATACATTTTGAGTATCAGCTATCATTACTTTGGTGTTATCTCAGTGTATACCGGTAACACCAAACGCTCAATGATGCATTATACTTTATGGAATTGAATGTGTTCATATCAGGTGTAGATCTATACAGTTTGAGTATCAGCTATCATTGCTTTGGTGTTATCTCAGTGTATAACACCAAACGCTCAATGATGCATTATACTTTATGGAATTGAATGTGTTCATATCAGGTGTAGATCTATACAGTTTGAGTATCAGCTATCATTGCTTTGGTGTTATCTCAGTGTATAACACCAAATGCTCAATGATGCATTAAATACTGTATGGAATTGAATGTGTTCATATCAGGTGTAGATCTATACATTTTGAGTATTATCTCCTATTCATTGTTTCACACCTTGTGCTTATCTTTGTGTAAATCATATAAAACCAAGTGTTAATATCGGATACAGATCTACTTTAATCATCATAACACCTTGACAAATATCTCTTCTTCAGTGTTTGCAATCCTTGGATAACCAGTTAAAGTCTACACACTATTTGTGCATATCCTACTTATATCATGCCAGTATAGTCTGAAGGACATGCAAGCACTTCTTCGCATCGATTTTTGGATCGCACCAATCGGAAAACAAACCGAAGCTGGTTTGTTTTGCAGATATAATGTTCCATCAGACATATTGATCCCCGCATTCTTATTGGACTAGCGTATTATCCTTACTCATCTGGGGATCTTATCGGTGATCAGATCGGGGCCTCTAATGCGTTATCCCTTCCATTTGAAGTTATATGCGGAACATTAGTGTGTATCAACAAACTGTGTATTTGAAAATAATGCAGTTTGTTTAAGAGATGAACAAAAAATTAGGACAAGGGTTAAGAGGGATTCATGTGAAAGAGGGGATAAGAGAGAATATTAATTCATACAAATTAAAGAGAAGGAGAGAGAAAGAGAGGGAGAGAGAGCATGTGGAAGAGCAAAAGATGGGACAGGAAAGCTAGCAAACAGGACAGACAAAAGGGAAGAGAGAGAGAGAGAGAGAGGGAGAGGGAGAAAAAAAGAAAGAGAGTGCAATAGAGGGGGATAGAGAAAGATAAAGACAGAGAGGGGTGGATAGAGATAATAGGAAATGGGGGAAAAGGCAGCATTAAAAAATAACAAATCAGAAAGGAGAAGAAAATTGGTCTTGAGAAAAGCAAATGGGCAATATTAAAAACAAGATGAGGGGGACTTTGAATACATTTCTGAGAAATAAACCGTGGTAGTGAAAATGTCATGATTGACGTAACATCTCCTCAGCGAAATATAAAAACTATTAACTTCAACTTGAAATAAGCCTGCATGTTTACAGCAGCATGTGATGTACAATTTAAGAATGTGTGCATTTGAGAAAATCAAAGGGGCAATATTCAAAACAAACTGAGGGGGATTTGAATTGACTTCTTGGAAAATTATACAGTCTTATTGAAAACGTCACAATTGACGTAGCTTTTCAATATGTAAAAATAGCAAAAATATTGAAGTCTACTTGAAATAAGCTTTAACAAAAAGTTCAGAATGTATGCCGGTGAGAAAAGTGAAGGGGCAAAAAAAAAAAAAATGAGGAGGATATTAATCGAAGTACACAATCTAAATGTCACAATTGACGTTGTTTTACATCAGCAAAATAACAACATTTATAAAAAAAATCTTAAACTAAACCTGCACATTTACAGCAGCATGAATGATTTATGCAATGTCTATAAACATTTAACAACATATGCAGGTGAGTGTCTCGGTGCTGCTAGTTACCAATGGAGGCGTTTGGGATCAATTTATTCGACGAGATTTGCAGCTGAGCCTTATGCAAACATGGCCTGTCTGGCCCTCTCCTACACTTTTATATTATGTAGTACCTTGCATCATCACATGGAGTGGCAGACAAACTCAAAGAAGAGGAAATTTGTGTGATGAGAGCCGGAAGGTTGTTGATGAAAATAGTCAGACAGAGTGTCAATGTCTCTCTGGCACTTAAAAGATGACATGAGCTACATCATAATATATTCTAGATAAAACAATCTATTAGAAAATGGTCAATAATGAAAATCAAATTAGATAAACCAACGTGCCGAATATATATTTCTTTTGAAAAGCAGATGTTTCTGCATTTTTTGACAAATAAAATACAAAATATTGAAATAACAATTATAATATATATAACATAACTGATTCACATCAAATTATGAAAAGTAAATTACAGAAAAAAAAAAGAAAAAAAAAAACTGCTATATATAATTAAAAACTTAAAAATATGAAGGTATATATATCAAAGAATCAAGATAAATGCAGAGGCCAACTATCAAAAGCATGAGTGCTTGAGTCCATAGCAGCCGGTAAGGGGGGGGGGGGGCACATGACGCTGATATAGGAGTTGTTATATACATGAGCACCCTCGTTAGTATATCTTAGTGCTATAGATGGAGCAGTGCAATGTGTAAACAATAGACAAAATAAAAATCAACAACCTTGAATATTAATGAATTTTCAGAGCGTTGCAGTTTCAATGGTCATTGTACAAGGCACTACATATAATTACAAAATTGAACGGTAAATAATTAATCATTTTCCTCCTTTGTGCAGCAAAATCGATTGCAAGTTGTATTCTCTTGATCTTTATTGTTAGTTAAGTGCCATAAGGTTGTTAAGCCTGTGCTCAGGTTAATGAGTTAGTGCCCTTCTGGCTCCAGGGAGATACATGTGGACTTTAATGAGAGAAGAGATGTGTCTGTTGATTTACCAAGAATGAATCTGAAATTTATAATACAAATTTCTGGAAGGCGATTAAGTTCCCTTACCATATTTAGCTGCCAACCTTGTGCGACCAAAAAAAGGAATTCATAAAAACGAAACTTACAACCACGCGCGACACACTTCCAATGCAGAAATGTTTATTCATCATTACAAAATTAAGTGATAAATAATTCATCGTTCTTCTCCTTTGTGCTGCAAAATAGATTGCAAATTGTATCCTCTTTATTGTTAGTTAAGTGCCATAAGGTTGTTAAGCCTGTGCTCAGGTTAATGAGTTAATGCCCTTCTGGCTCCAGGGAGATGTATGTGGACTTTAATAAGAGAAGAGATGTGTCTGTACTCTGTTCAGTGAAAAAAATACACGGGGGCTCAGGGCGAATTTGCCCCCGAAATGCTCAAAAGAGCCCCTGAAAATCAGAAAAGAGCCCCAGTAAATTTGCATAGAGTTCAATGTAAAACAAATTTTAGAGTGTTATTTTTATGCAGGTACATGTGTAAGCTTGAAAAGTAGCCCCCGAAAAAAAACCATTAATTTTTTCCCTGACTCTGTTGATTTACCAAGAATGAATCTGAAATTTATAATACAAATTTCTGGAAGGTGATTAAATTCCATTACAGTATTGTAGATATATTATGTAGGGTATTTATGCTAGTAGATTGGTAATGATTCTTCATTAATTGGTGTCAGAATTGAGGAAAAGTTTAATTTTTTAAGCACACATGCTTTTTTAGTTGTAAACAAATAATGACTAGGTACATTCACGCTAAATTACTGACTGCCAAGTTCTCTAACAGTACCTCATTCAAAAAAACATTTTGGACAGAATTTTCTCGTATGTTTTTCTAACAATTCAAAATCTGATATAAGATCTTTGTACCAATCAGTAAAAGGAGAAGAAAAATAAACACTTTCAAAATGATAAGATATGCAGTTTCAAATGATTCGATGTAAATGAAATGTTACATGTTTAATGAACAATTTGTGAAATGATTACATTGCAAATACACACATGTACGTTAATTCAGTGTTGCAATAGTGGTTGAGAAATGAAAACTTGTTCGCACCAGGCCTGCTGTGGCTAAGCTTCCTCAAATTTGCAGGAAATACATATTGTAATGGGAGAAGTGGAGAGTTCAATCTGTGAATTACTCTCCATGCAATCTGGTAATTTCACATTTCCACAGGCAGATGAGCACCATGGCAAACCATTTCCTCTCGCAATGGTGCGAGTTGACCCTTGGCCTGCGTGGAATCGATCCCATCTCTAGATTAAATGGCATGATTCCACCTGCTTGGGTGATAAATAAGGTGTTCCAGTCTTCAATGAAATGGGGGGGGGGGGATCCCCATTCGTCATGTTGAAAGCGTACCTTGATTTTAAGTGTTTTATGATAAAAAGGGGGTCTTTGTAATTATTTAGTTTTTTTGTAATTTCTCTTCCATGTCATTACAAGCACACTATGATTCCTATGTGTTGTTGATAATAGTAGAGGGCTTTTCAAACTTGAATTAAAAAAAAGAAGAATGTGTAGTTCTTAGTTATGTTGAAAGTACGATTAGACTATTAGGTAGTTTTTGTGATAAGAAGTAGTGTTTCAGTAACAAAAACCTACATCATTCTTTCCAATCTCTGAATTACACCATGAAATCTGGTAATTTCAAAATTTCCTTCGGCAGACGAGCACGAAGCCATTTCCTCCCTTCTTTGTGTAGCCTGACCCTGGGCGAGAGTGGAATCGATCCCATCTCTAGATTAAACGGCATGATTCCACCTGCTTAGGTGATAAAAAAGGTGTTCCAGTCTTGAATTAGTGAAAATAGAAACGCTGTCTTATTCATTTCCTCTTCATTATGCTAAAAGCACACCTTGACTGTTAGGTGTTTTATGATGACAAAAAGGGTATTCAAGTCTAAAGTAATCATTTTTTAAAAGAGGAAAATATTGTGAAATTCTCCATTTTATCATGCTAGAACTATATAAACCCATTGCTTACTGGAACCGAATGGTCCCTGTGTTAAGCCTATTTGAATTTGATGATCTAGTAGTCAGCATTTTTTTTAAAAATCTGTATCAATGTGTAACTAAAGAATACCCCTTTTGTAATTCTGTTTTATTCATTAATTTAAAAGGGTAAATCTACATGCATATTATTTGAATCATTGGAAATTAAGGGGGGGGGGGTCCTGAAAGCTAAATTGAAATGTAGTAATTTATGCAGCAATTCTAATGTATTTGTTTTAATCAGCTTGATTAATATAGACATCATCTGCTGGGAGCCAGTAGGTTGATAATTCTAGTTGAAGTGCTAATAGAGTACAGAAGCTGTGACGTCATAAAAATCTATTTTTAGAATTTCTCAATTTTTTTTTCTTCATTTTCCGAAAGAGCATCAAAAATAATGTCCAAATGTCGAAAACCAATTGAATATGTTAAGTATTGGCTGAGATATGACCATCTGAATAAAAAGATTGCCTATAGGAACTCAGTGTTATATTTTCTGGCTCCTAACCATTAGGAGCCAGAGCATATAACACTGAGTTCCCATAGGACATATATTTATTCAGATGGTCATATCTCAGCCAATACTTGACATATTCAATTGGTTTTCGACAATAGGACATTATTTTTGATGCTCTTTCGGAAAATGAAGAAAAAAATGAGAAATTCTAAAATTAGATTTTTGATGACGTCACACTTCACCACTCTATAGATTTAAATGCCCTATTAGATCTCAGAAGACAATGCCATGCATTTTCATTTTCCTTACATGTATCTGAACCGGTCATCAAGTATGAATGAGGGTTTTACATAATCTTCATAAGTGATATTTGTTGGCAATTATTCTGTTTTTCAAAACACGGTTCACAGAGGTGGAAATTGTCAGTGATTAACTCTTTTATTTGGTACACAAATAATCTCACTGTGTTACCTTGTATTTATCATTGGATAGATATACACTGTACCAAAGACTTCAAGGTTATTTAATCATTCCCATTGCAACATTAACTGTTAAAATGGTTGACACGGAGCGAATCAAGACCAGAAATTGGTAATTTTTCGAAGCTAAGCCAGTGTTTAGAGGTTGTATTTTGTTTAATTGAAGCTTTTCATCTGTAATAACTATAAAACACTAATGCATTTCTTAAAACAAAAAGAAGAATATAAAATCATTAATTCCAGTTGTCCAAGGACAAGTCACAAGAATTGTGATGCAGGCTTTACTAATTCAAGATATGTCACCAACAGCGTCTGTCCTCATCAAATTATCAGGTGAATTTAAATCCTGAACACCCTACAAAGTGCTTTCAGGGAAAGAGCTTAATGTAATGGAGCCTGGATTTAAGAGATAATACCATCCCCTCTTTCTCGAGAGGGCTCCTGTTTAACCCATTGGATATGAGTACGGTTCTACGATATGTGTTACGGTGACAATTGCTTCCCTGTTAATATCATACTCTTACCTAAGTCCTAACTTCAACTGTGGTAGAAATTTAAACAATGTACCTAACCTAAAGTTTTAGGGTTCCCCAAAAGATCTAGGCGCAAATAGTCAAATTAGAATGAGCTTATAAGCTTTCCATTGATATATAATTTATCTATTTAACTTTTAATTTTTGACAGGGTTTTTAACAAAAAAAACAGTGCCATAAATATCCCACAAAAGCCATATATATATACCTGATGTAAAGCCACAAATTAGCAATGCACTCGCCCCTTTTGAGCTTTGTAAAATTTGCTGTATCTGACATGTAATGTCATTTAAACTCAAATGGCATACATAATGCTGCATAAATGCATTATAAAATCACATAACTCCTCATGCAAGTACATATAGCGCCATATAGGCCCAACATCAATGTTTGGGACTAATTTTATATGGTAAAATAATATGAAATTTAAAAACTGGTGTCGATATTTGAAGCAGGCTCCACCAAGATCCTGTAAGTTGTAGATCCGAAAGTCTCACATGAATTATGTTATTGCAACGTGCATGTCCTACCTGTATCACACAAATGGCGTTACGTGGCTCTTACCACTAGGTCTTATTTGAAAGCATGTGTTTTTCAGTTGGTCTTGTCTGAAGTTATTTAGGGCTTAGTGTACAAGGGGTTAAGATTCCTTTCCGATCCTCTTACTGACGGGAAGGAGCTTTTAACGGCTTAATGCAATCAGAGATAGACTCATCAGTTCTTCAAGATGACAGCTAGCTAGGATTGGAAGACACGATTTAAAGAGAAGGTTGAGTTCTGGTAAAAGATTAGAAGTACTTTGTGAGCTTTCTAATTTTCTCTTATCCCTGCTTGAAAGAATATCATTGTCACATGCAAAGGATGGGTATTGAAATACTCTCATATCCAAAAATAAATAATAGAAACATCATAAAAAAAAACTATGGTGCTAATTTTGATGCCACAGAATTATGCACATAGTTCCAGCCCACCTACTCATCTCTGTGTCTGATGATTTACACCATTAGTGACATTTCAGGAGGATATAGTCAATTTCTTATGATTGATTCCAAACCCTCAGAACACAAAAGTTATTTGTATGCAATACATCTCCCTGTTTAGTACAGTAAGTAACTAGGTTATCCATACCCATTTGTATTGTGATCATTTCCTTCTGCTTTTCACATCGAGAATAACAGGTGGACTGGTTGAATTAGGGCCTTTGTTGAATACTTTTAGATGTAAGCTTTCATATGTCATATTCTCTAGAAACATAAATTGGGGCAAATAAATATTTTGCCTACCGACTTAAAAAATTGCAATACTAAGATAAGGGTATGAATAATTTAGTTGTTATCTGTATAAACATGTACAAATGTCTAGTGATATGCAATATCCTTCATAATGCAATTTCTTGACCAGTACTCAACATCATCTCAATGTAAGCTCTGGTCATGTTTTATTTGTTTTAATTTACTTATTTTATTTCCAGGCAAGATGATAACATTCAAAACATCACAAGGTTGACAAAATGATATAACACAAACATAATGATATTTAGCATCACCTAAAGGATCACCTAAAAGAATTTAAAATTCTGTCTAGAGGCTCTCCACATTGGCTGGTGCATACATAAATCAAAATATAAAGATAAGGTCAACATAATTTATAAATGAATGTGTAACTAAAATTACTGTCTGTTACTATACGGTATTATACATCAAATACTGTTAAGATTATTATCAAAAAGGATTGAAAAAATGTGATTGCATTGTGAAAGAAACTGAGAAATGGTAAATGTGTAGTACATGTACATGGGAACTAATTTATTGTGCGTAATATTCAATGGAAATCAAATACACTGCACACATAAGGTATATGGGACAAAACAAACATTTATCATGAAAGTTTGGTCCAAACTTTCCTTTCTCATCATATTTCTTATAGTTATTACCATAATATACCATGAATATTATGTTCCATTATGTTATCTTTGATAAAGTGAAAACAAATAAACTTGAAACTTGACTATAAGGGCATTGATGATTAATTTTCAGTAAGGGGACATTTTTAGTAATGATATTCTTCCTAACTGACATACTAAAACTGAAACAGCTCAGAAATTACTTTTCATCTTGACCAGAACCACAGATCTTCTCTTTAATACTGGAGTGATAAGACACGATCCGAGACATTACTTCAGCTCCAATGACCTGAGTTGATGAGGGTGCTAAGTCTGGCATATAGAAGATTTATTCTGATTATTTGCTCTTGAGGTTGAGTTGATAATTATAAGAAGGCGTAACTCCTAATGGACGCTCCACGTTTACTGGATCTTCAGTTCTCCTTTTTGTCTTTTGTTCACCCCTTCTGTCTGTCTGGCTGTCTGTCTGTCTCTCTCTCTGTGTGTCTGTCTCTCTCTCTCCCTCTCTCTCTGTGTCTTTCTCTCTCTGTCTCTCTCTATATGTCTCTCTGTCTGTCTCTCTCTCTCTCACTCTGTGTCTCTTTCCTTCTGTCTCTGTTTAGCTATCTGTCTGTTTCTGTATTTCTCACTCCCTCTCTCTCTCTCTACCCCTCTCTCTCTCCCACCCTCTGTCTCTCCCTCCCTCTCTCTCTCTCCCTCCCTCTCTCTCTCTCCCTCCCTCTCTCTCTCTTCTCTCTCTCTCTATATCTTTCTTTATTTCTCTATCATTTGCTCCTTTTTCCTTTTACTTACTTTATTTGCATCTCTTTCTTGTTAATATGTCCCTTACGTTCTTAATAGTTTGTTTTGTTTATTTTTTGTACATATCGTTCCTGTTTTCACGAAGTGACGGTAGTGAGGAAAATTCGCACGCAAATTGTATGGGATTATCATTCACTTCCGTCACTTCGTGAAAATAGGCTTGTGGCCTGTGGCCTGTGGCCTTTGAATATCCCATCATATTTGAATTTAGTTGTGTTTTATACTGGTTATTTCCTCTTTTAATGTATATTTTATTGTCATTGTGATCAGTCTTTTTATCCAAATGTGAAAATGTAATGAAATGAATTGAATTGAATCGTAAATTTTTGCAAACCAGGAAAGTGTTTCCTTTTCAACAATTCCCCAAAGACTGTGGTCGTACCCTAGTAATCGTCTTCGACCTGAAGCCTGAGCGTGGGATAATCCAGCATAGATATGTAGCTGCCTGAGAGAAATGTATCCGCTTTACACTCTCCCTCTCTCTCTCTACGCTGTGAACTGGTTTTGGGTGGATAGTATATCCTTGTCTGGTGATTTGGGTTAATCGGGGGAAAGAGCTCTGGCTTTGCTCTTTTTCTCTCTTAATATTGTTGTCACTTCGACCCATTTGAATACTTATAGGCAGATTTGGGTTTCGCAAGCCAAGGGGATAGGGTAGAAAAGCTTGAAAATCTCTGTCAAGCACCAGAAATAATGAAAAGGGTCATCAGTTTTGGAGGTGTCTTTTCAGCCTCCTTGATAATGTCATGAGTATTGTGTTTGCAGTGGTTTCTCTAAAGCTCACATAGTCTTGTTGACCCTTGCTAGGCATTTGTATGCCATCCTATCAAAAACATTAAATAAAGAAGTACAAATTCTGAAGGACATGGTTTTATCCTTATTACTTGCATGAAAATGCAACAGTGTATAGTGGGACTCTCCCTCACTGCCTTATTGATTGAATGCCTTTGCTATTTGCTCACATCAACCATCCTAAACCTCTCATAATCTTGTTAGCCCTGTTTCTGCATCCTCTTTTAAAAATCTTCTTAGCCCTATTTCTGCATCCTAAAATATGAAAAGAAAACAAAAGAAAAATGCTGAAATAATAATCACATGCTTCATAATCTACTAAAAGATATGATAGTGAATTCTGCTTCTCTCCTTTTCAGCCTCGTTGATTGAATATCTCCATCTTCATTTCTTCAGTTCCAAAAACCGCAAATAATATTGTTAGATGTACCCATATGTCTACCACCTTCTTTTAAACATCTGTAAACATCTTTGTCACATACTGTACATAAATATGCACCAATACAAGTATAGTCAAACCACCTGTCTACAAAGACCACATTTGTTTTGTTTCCCTTGAAAATGGTTTCTCATTGAAACATGTACTAAAGAAGCCTGTACATAAAGACCACTTTCTTGTCTCACTTGAGTGGTCTTTATATACAGGTTTCACTTTATCATCAATTCATCATGTGATTCTCTGCCTTGGTTCCATGATGCCTTTGGCATTTGTATGTAGTGGTTAATCTATACCTCCCATAATCTTGTTAGGCTTATATCTGCCATCCTATCTACTCTCTGGCAGTTTGCCATTTTGAGCTCACAGACAGCATATCCTTTCCAATGTGTGCGAAATGCTTCAACATAATACATGTAGCTCTTGTAGTTGTACATGGTTATCCTCTATTTCAGCTGCATTAATTGATTGAATCTTGATAGGCCTGTATCTGCCATCCAATCTACTCAATAAAAATGGACTATAGGAGCTCAGAAACAACATAACAAACAGAAAGTGTAAAAGAACATGCTACATGTACAAACCCTCAACCATGTGTGTGAGAAAAGGGCAACATAAAGTTCTTGAATGTGGTGCTTTTCTATTTCTGCTTTATTGATTGAATGTCTTTGGTATTTGCTCATGCAAGTTCTACTACACGACACTCAAAATCTTGTTAGGATTATCTTCATCCTATCTTCTCTGTGACAATCTGCCATTGGAACTCACAGAAAACATATAATACAGAAAGTGCAAAAGAGCATACCAACATAACCTGAACCATGTGTGTGAGAATATATATACCAAGATAAAGTTCTTGAATGTGGTGGTTCTCTATTTCAGCCTTCAGTATTTGCTCACTCCTGCACCAAAAATAATCTTGTTAGATGTCAGTCATCGTATATCCTCCCTGGCAATCTGCCATTGGTACTTGCAGACAACATGAGAAACAGAAAAATGCAAAATCACTTGCTTGTAATTTCTTAACTTATGCATTATAATGCATCATTTGGATACTCATAGTTCTCGTATGCTGTGGGTCTCTCTTTTAGCTGTATTGATTGAACGTCTTCAGTATTTGCTCACACCAGTTCCCCTAAACCGTATCTAATCTTGTTAGTCATGTGTCTGGAATTCTACCTAATCGATGACAATCCACTGTTGAGCTCAGAGTTAGCATGAACAAAAAAAGAGAATTGATGCCAAGGAGCATTCATGCTTACAGAATACACCAATATAGAGCTTTTGTATGCAGTGATCCTCTATTTCATCTTTATTGATATGTCTTCGGTATTTGCTCAAACCATTTCTCGTAAACCCTACTCAATCTTGTTAGACCTATGTCTGCCAGCCTTCTCAATGGCAATTTGCCATCAGAGCCATTTTCATTAGACAACTTGGTCATGCATCCAGACATAAATTGTTACTTTCAATTTCCTGTGTTTATGTCACATTGAATTGTTTTTAAATACTTTTTATGGTGTATTCATTTATAACATGAAAAGTTATGGTTCAACATCTACATGAGATGTAAACCTGTTGTTTGAGTCAATTTACATTTGATGAAATCCTGTAATATTGAGTTGTATTTGTAGAAAGTTTGGCACTACCTAGCTGACATCTGTCATCTGTGTGCTAGTGTTGTAAATTGTTGTGAATTGAACTTTAGAAAAGCAGCAGATGGCTTCATCTGTCCTTTACATTCTATTCATTTTGTTTTGCATTTAGTAAACATATATTTGCTGCGTTTATTGTAAATGCACATTTTCGCTTATATCACACTCTAGAGAAAAACATTAATATTACAGTTATTACTTTTCGTTTTTTATCCTGTCAATACAGGTTTTATTTTAGCAAAATATTTTATATTAACTTGTAAAATGCAAAACATTATACCACTATTTCGTTCTTTTTTACGAGCTCTTAAACATTTAGACAAAATATAGAATGTATAATTGCCTTCTAGAAAAATCAGCTCGATCTTTATAATAAAAATGGCAGATATTTTGCTAAGTAATTTTGTTGATGGGTTAAAGGTAAAGACCAGTTCTGGTCATGCGATTGCATTGTGAAAGAAACGTTGTGGAATCAATCAGAAAAGGTTGATCATCTAGCATATAAGTATTGGGGTATACTGCAAGGTTCTGGAATTGTCAAAATGATAAGAAATTTGGCCCGGTCTTGTTAAAGTTACAAGCACTGTACACAGAAAGATGTATACGGAACTATGCGACACGTGCGCAAAAATAAAACATCCGATCCGGATAGATATAATAATTTACCAAATATATTAATTAGTAGGCGGTTTCCCGGCAAAATTTGTACCATCACGTATTATTAGTCAAAACATATTCTTTCACATGATTGGTAATTAGAGCTTCCATTTCATTTTTTGAGAAGGGGGCATTTCCAAACCTGGTCTTTACCTTTAACTAGTACATTGTATTTAATTATATGATTTTTCTTTATACTTTAAAAAAAGGGGGAAAATATTACAGTTATTGAAGCACACAAACCTGTGTTCAAATGTCCGGGCTCCATTAAACATCTCCATCATCAGTCAGGGTTGTCGTTGTTTGACAGTCATCTACTTTGCAATATAATATATTTTTGGAAGTGCCCTCATTATTAGAAATGAAGATATACAGGTAGACCCCCAAGCAAAAGATGTTTACAGGATGTACGCACCACCCCACTGCATATTGGATATTAGTGAGGTTCACATGGCGATTCGTTCACTTGAGTTAAAGGGATCCGGTAACTTGTCTTAGATCCTTTTTTTTTAAATTTGATTTAGCTCATGCTGCAATGATAATTATAGACCTTTAGGTCAGTCAGGAATCCCATGACTTTTACAAGCCCCATCGCCTGTCTGATTATCAAGATATTTATGATTTGAAATCAAAATCAAATTTTGCGTTTCTTTTAACAGTTTTTATAACACTACAGTCTATTGGGGAAAATGAGTGGTAAAACCGGTCACTTAAAGATTTTTATTTTTTTGAGACACTTAATGATCAGTTTGAAGCACAATTTTTTAGGGCTTCAGTGTTACACCATATCACAGACACTCATAGCAAGTAGGACCATGCATTTCAGGTTTAACATTGTTAAACGATGCTTTTAAGGTTATAGTGGGATACCTATGAGCAGCAGAAGAGTCCTTGCTCAGAGTTATGTGCCATTTTGATGCATTTAGCCAATAGAGGTCACGCCAGCTTCTGGTTAAAATAAATGCTTTCCCCTGCGTACAGTAATCTTTGAAAAAACTCCTTTTTTGGTACCGTATGAACCCTTGTTGTGTTATAAAATGTATTGTTGTTTATAACTTTGACGTTTCACAAACATTAAGTTTAAAACTGTGATGGTATCATGTGAACACAGCTAGATTCATATGCATTTCCATAATGGGATAATTGCTCAGGGCCTGGGGATGTTTTGCTATTCTTCGTGAGACGTGCAATCAATTAAATGCTCATTTGGATACAGCGCTCGCTCGGAGGAGGAGGCAGCAACTTGTCTTAAAAGTGAACCAACATCTGATGATGTATCTTTGAAGCCCCTTTTAGACAGAATGCCGTAAACTGCGTAAGGAAAATAACAACCTCCTGAAACTCTGCAATTAAATGAACTTCGGGCAAGTGGCAATATTGTGGGGGTAAAACAATATCCATGTAATGTACCTGCTTGAAATAATAGCCCCAATGTGGACTCATTGATCTGGGTGTTTATTAGGAAATACGAAAGCGTGAAACGTACTACAGGATATGTTTATCTCGTTGAAATTTGCTGTGATGGGTGTGTTTAAGCAGTGATCTTTCCTAAATACCAATCCAATCCAAAAGATATTTGATATAGCGCCTTTTCCTTGCAGACTTTACAAAACACTGCATGCACGCTCCACAATGTTTGGGCCACTTAAAAACAAAAGTTAGACACTTCTCAGAGATCAGTAAAGTATATGTAGGCTGGTAATAAAGTAATTTCTAGCAGAATAATTTCCCAGGTCTGAATGGGCCTCTAGGGAGAGAACACATGTAAATCCAATTTCATTAGTAACATGTACGCTGTACGTCATGTTGCGAGGCATTATATTAAGCTTTAAAGGGCAGTGCGAGAAATTGAGGATGGAACTTTCAGAGGAAGTTTCAGCAGACATACCCTCATATACTCCTTGTTTATTTGGGTATTTCAGAAAGGATGTTTTAACATTCAGTCAATATTGTCAGATACGTTCAATTCGTTAGTTAGAGAAATTATTTTTTTGTTAAATATATTACTCATTGCGGATGTAGTATTGAAAACGTTGTAATCTTTTAGATCCCTTGTTAACCATACATGTACATTGCGAGACAAACGAATATCACTAGCGATATTATTGTTTTTAATTGAATAATTATAAAGAAACAAATACTCTACTCATGCGACATACCTTTTGTTTTTCCCAATCTATCTATGATTAGGCATGATTCGCATTAAACATTAAAACAAATACACATATTTATCTTTAGGCCATTAAAAATATAAAAGAAATTCCCTTTCCACCTACAGGTTGATTTAAAAACAGGTTAATTTCTTTTCGTCTTCATCTAATTGATGCCTCTAGATGTAACTTGTCATATGTCTAGTCCGTGAAACACATCTGTGTACCTGAGTGCCAGGGGCAAACTCATTAAATTGATTGATTTTGTCTTAGGTTAATATGGAATATACCCTGCAGAAATGTCAGTTTTACTTTCTTTTTAAAAATATTATTTTATAATGGATATTTATTGTTTTATAATGGATATTTATTATTTTATAATGGATATTTATTATTTTATAATGGATATTTATTATTTTATAATGGATATTTATTATTTTCCAGGGAGAAAAACAAGTTATTTCATGTTCTTGTATGATATGGGTTCCAAGTGATAGCTCATTCTCATCATCAGGGTGACAGTTTAAGATTACTATATGTCTCAAAGATCTTCAAAACTCTCAAATTTATAAATGTTAGTTGTTTGCTTCTCAAATATGACTGCATTCTTTTATCTGATATCTTTTTGTTCCACTTTGATTTCATTTAATCTGTCGGGCTTTGCAGTAAACTGTTATCTATTTTTAGCTCTGTTTTCCCTTTTGAACTTCCTATTTTAGTACTATTTTGAAGTATTTTCCATCATCTTCAGTTCGTGCCGTCATTGATTTGTTTGTTTGTTTGCTCTATTCCTGGATAAAGACCGATATCGTCTAGCCGTGTTTACCCACTTATTTCATTCCATCTCATCGTCATCCATGAGGTGTTGGTGATGGCATGCATTATCAGTTTCCATGGTAACCGTCTCCCTCATCGAGGTCTCAAGGGAAATCAGAAGGGTATATGGAGATTGTCGGGGTATTAGGGAATACTTGGCTGAATTGGAAGATGGGAATACGTTTAGCTCCTTTCATGGATCATAGCCACCATTACTAATAGGTTTTACACGTCTTTTGAGCAGATTTAGCTCTCGCTGTGCTGATGTCACGTAAATGGCGCTTTCTATGCTAAAGTGTTTCAAAAGCTATTTTTGTGTTGCTAAAGTAGTCTGAATCTATTTTCAGCCTTGTTTCACCCCGATAAATATGACGTTTATGAAGTTAACTTATTCTCAGGAATAAGTATGAGGCCGGAGGCTGAGTAGATATTTAGATATTATACCAAAGGATTTTGTTATTCTCCATTGGAGAGAGAGAGATAAAGAGAGAGAGAGAGATAGTTATATTGGAAGAGCTGCAAAGAAAAGAAGTAAAATAATAAAGAAACTTTGGTCTATCACTATGAAGTTGAATCTATTATTTTTTAGGTTTAGAAGTAATTATGTATATGGATATGAGATATTATGTATAAGAATGGAATAAAATAAGGAAACCACATTGACTTTTTTCAGTCTATGTACGTGTAAAGCTTTTATCTTTTCATCTCAGCGTAATTTATGAATGAATAAAAAGTCTGTGTCTATTGATATGAAAACAAGTCATGTAGTCCTCCATCCAGTCTCCAGGGAAAACACATGATCGGTTGTCTCGTTAGTCATTAATTTGTGTGCGTGTGTTTGAATTTATTCATGAGAAAGAAAATTGGTTGTAGATGGGGAGACACAGAGAGAGACAGAGCAGGGTCGATAGAAAGAGAAAGGTGGAGAAATTATGTTTTACTGTACCGTGTGTCTCAAAAAAAACGTAACACTTTTGAAATGGTTGCCAAATTGAGCATATATAATTTTATGAAAAAATGTCTATATGTATGGAAAGCTAAAGGACCAACCTTTCATATGATATGAAAAAATTTAAAAAAAATCATGCTTCGATGGACAGTGTTCACTTAAGTTAGAGGTATGAAAATGGGCCTGCGCAGGATTTTTCCTTCCAATTTTGGACAGGTAAATTACTTGTAACTTACAAAATAAGGTCGATATGAGATATTCATGATCGATGGATCAAAAGGATATTTTGAATCAAAAGGATATTTTGAATACCTCGAATTCTGGTATTTTCAATGCATAATGAATGATGTACTTAGCTATTACATGTTTGGGTCATTCATAAAACCTGAATAAAATGTGATTGATGATCCACCAAACTTACGGAAGAAAACTGATAAAGAAAAGGCAAGGGGTAGGTGATGGGATGGGAAAAGGTTGTGGGGGGGAGGAGAGTGGGTTGCATAATGTCAATTATGATTTTGAATACGGTATTTCAATTTAACATTTTCCCATTCTTCCTTCATCCTGTTCACATCTACCAGATCAATGATACA